>PISW01013532.1:0-25779 GCA_004023785.1 Mungos mungo
TTTTTTTTAACAAAGAGAAAAGCACAGTTTCAACCTTATACCAGTGTACTTTTAAAATTCCATTCATCTCAACATT
This sequence comes from Mungos mungo, assembly GCA_004023785.1. Classification (NCBI taxonomy): domain Eukaryota; kingdom Metazoa; phylum Chordata; class Mammalia; order Carnivora; family Herpestidae; genus Mungos; species Mungos mungo. The sequence goes on from PISW01013532.1 coordinate 77, forward strand.
AGTTATCTTGAGCACACATAAAATTCCTTTTCAAAGATTTCCCTTCATGAACCTTCTACAACTTTCTTTTGCCTTTAAACTTTGTCCCAAAGCCATTTTTCTCCCAACAACCAGTCTCATTTAGGACAAAATTACTTTCTTTTACCCTCAACAAAAATGTACTTTCATATATCTTTTTTACAGATCTCCCACTTTCCTACGTACAGGGTTGCTTTCCTTATTTTCCATCAGTCTTAAAAGTACACTTAGCAGAATTTAAAGTCTTAGGAAACCTTAGTCTCCAATTGAGGACTCAGTAACCAACTGAGAAGTGTTTACACCAGAATTTTTTTAGATGGTAAATTCATGAACCAATTAAACACAAACCATGTTTTCCAATGGGTCCAAATAGTCTTAGTTTCTCTGCGATAGGAAGTTAAAAACTCAAACCTATGTTCAGTAATCATGCATTCTACTTGGAAAAGACCTATATGTCCATGGAAGTGCACTTTGCCCCTTGACCTCGAGGGTGGGAGCAGGATCCAATGTGCTCAAGACATTGACAATGGTATAGGAACCAGTACTATAGGAACCAGTTATGTAGACCACACTCAAGTTGGTGCGGACACTGGAGGGGAAGTGGAAGGCAGAAGAGGCAAGCTGATAGCAGGAGGTGGAAAAGGAAAACCCGATTCAAAATCTTAGCTCAGAGGAGCAGAAGCCATGTTTCTTCCAACAAAGTGGAAATATGGAGTCCACGTCAGGCCAGAGAAGACTGGGAATTTCCCCCAGTTGGGACATTCATTCTTTTAATGCCCTCTCTTTGCAGTAGGTGCATTGACCCCTCGCTAAGGAGGTTCTGGGCCTCCCCCCTTTTGGTGCTGGATCTTCCCTGTCCTTTTGTTATGACTCTGTTGTGCCTCGGGATCAAACAGGATGTAAACCTTGCATAGCCTCTCATAATAATCCCTGAAGGATTCCCCTTGCTGCTGGGCATATTCATGGGCCTCTTAGCCTCAGCTCCAAACCCCCAGAGGAAAGTCTCTTGGTACCAGCAGCTGTGGACCAGAATCTGGAGAGTGCCTGTGCCTGGCCGAGGGCGTAATCTAGCTGCTGGTACAAGGGAGAGAGGATCTGCCAAGTCCGGAGAGGGGTATCGGAAACCAGGAAGTTCATCTGGCGGGGGCAAGATTGGTTCTTTCTCCAGATCACTGGCGAGAATTTGTGGAGGTTGGGACTTCTGTTGACCTTCCTTGGGCCACTTTGTCAAGGTGACTAAGACCCTAGCCTGTCCCTGTTTGTTGCAGGTAAATAATACCCAAGAGGGAAGGGTTTGGGCAATCTCTAACCAGGAATTGATCAGGGTAATCTGGGAATCTGGTGACAACATGCCAGATGTGGTGGATAGTTGGGACACCTAAGGTTCACTCTGAGAGCCATCCTACACCAAAAGTGGGCCGTTCTAATTCACATAATTCCATAGTCTCCCAAAAACCCCTTCTCAGTGTTCTCAATCATAGTTTCAAGAACTGTGGGTTTGCTGTGTCCCAACCCCATAATGTTCCTGTGAGGCGGTGTTGCAAAGACAAAGGGGTAGGGGTGCCCCCTCTAATGAGGAGACTAGTCAGATGCCCGTCTGGCCGTGTCCTGAAGGAACTTAGGTGACGCTTAGCTATATCGGTCTCAGCTTTGTGACTTACAATCAGAAACTATTTCGATGCCTTCATAGACTGTATGCCGTTCACCATGGAACTGCAGACGGGCCCACTCAGACTCCATAAGCTTTTTGGGGACCTTAAGGGTGCCCACCCATGGAGCCACAGAATCGAACCCAGCAGGCAAGCCAGACCAGTCGCACATTCACACTCACATACACACCAGAGGTTATTACGTTCCCACCCATAGAATTTCTACAGATGAGACCAAAAATAATGGCAATGACAACAGGACAAAACAGGTACAGAAGTGGCCACAAAACAGGTTTACAGGTTTACTAAAGGGCTTGACCGACATCTCGGTGCGCCTGGGGTGGGAAGTGGTGCTGCCTTCCACTTAATCCACAAGACAGAAGCACTTGTACGTTCAGAATTCAGATGATAAACTGACTTACCTCTGGAGGTTTAGACAGGTGACTCCAACAAATTAACTGGGACCGTTTTCAGGGCGGCAGGAAAGACACGAGTGTTTTCCTGGGTCCCAGGACATCTTCAGGAGCCAGGGAGGGTGCAGGCGTCTCCTGTTTTGCCCTGAAAAGGGACAGGAATTTGGAGGTCTGGGGTCTCTGTTATCTCGGTGGGACCTCCAAAATGTTACGCTGAGGGACACAGAGACCAACCAAGACCATTGAAGCCGAATTAAGGGAGTCTTGTTACCCGCCAGGGCCGCACATTTAGAGTTCTGTGTTAACACTCCTACAGATGAAACCAGGGAGGTCTCCAGGGAGTGATCGGCTCCCCCTTCCACCACTAGGGGTGGGCAGGACAAGACAGACTTAGGGCCCAGGCCTTACCGGTTTCTGACATCCCAGGTCCTCACTTGCGAAGTCTCCTGAGTCTGGCAGGTATGGTGGGGCAGGGTGCGTCCTCGTTCAGTCACCGGTGGGCTCAGAGGAGATCATTCTCCAGGAGTCTGAGCCCATAGCATCAGCAGAGGGAGTAATTTATAACCTGTTACTTCCCCATTCCTCATTAATGCAGGAGACAAGCAATGTGGGAAGAAGAACCCAGAAGAGGGAGCCTTTGATCAGGGACAGGTATTTCCGTATCCGTCCTGTGGGCCATCTTATAACAGGTTTTTCCCTATCAATCTCAGAAACCACTCTGGGAGTTTCTGCCTCATTCGTGCCTGTGTGCAGTTTTAAGTTTCCCTCTCCTTTACAACAAATATCCTATCATGTACGTCTTCAGCATTACGTTTTTTTTGGCCTCCCCTGATAGGAAGAAACCTCCTTACAATAATTTATACCAATGATCCATGAGTGGTACCCCATCAGGAAGAATTCTGACATAGATATGCTATTATCAAACTAAGAGACACGTGTGAATTATCATATATGGACTAGAAATAATGAAAATTGTATAATATAAAGTGTCAAAATCCTATATAAATTACTTTTAGAGTGCCTCTGAGAATTCTGATACTAAGCAGAGCTTATTTTTTGTCAGTTCTCTTCCTTCCTAGAGCTGTGTATTGACCAAGTTCTGTGAGTGACACAGAACAACTGTCCGGCCTCTGCTCACCCTTCCTCCCCCACTCAGGAATTACATCTGCAAAGCTATTCCACACCTTGTCCTTCAGGAGAAGTCAAAGTCCATTTCCTCTAGAAGAAAACCAAAGGGGTGGTTTCCTTCCAGCAGGATACTGATCGTTGGTGCAATATGTCAATTATGGTTAACAAATCCCACTTGCTTTTTCATTTGTAGGAAAACAAGGTTATCCATCTATTAAATTTTCAATAGTTTGAATAGAGGCACTGTTCAGATCATTATTTTGTGATAGGAAAAGCATTACACTGATATCAGGAAATCTAATTGTTGGTTTAATTCTACCACTGACTGTGTGACTTTGGGTAAAGTTACTTAACCTCTGTGGACCCTCTCTCTCTCTCTATCTGTAAAGTGAGAGAAATGGTATTAGGTAGCTTCTAAGGCTTCTTTCACCTTTAAGAGACAAAGGAAAAAGTCCAAGTAGTTCAGTAGAACATTTCTTGTCAAGGCAGAAGATCGGGAAATCTCAACAGTTGTATTTAATATTGGCTTTTCTTTCATTTCTAATTGAAATAAAAATGTAGACTTTTCCCTTTTTACTTCTGCAAAGAATAAGAAAATGCCACTGTAGGAAATAAAGATGTTGGTTAATGGTTACCCAGATACGCCTATCTTGAGTCAGTTCTTATGCAAATAATTAACTGTTTTCATTATGGGCTTTTATTGTATCAGTTGGGTTACTGTATCAGAAACCATTTAGTCTTAGGTGCAAAAGAGTAAATATTAACACGTATGTTATGAATCTCAAGAAACTTGATTTAGATGTACTCAGAACGCCTAAGGACAGCAGCCATCAGTTAAATAAAGCACTAGGTTAAGAATAGAAATGCCAGCACAGATGCCTTTGGTGATTTGCTAATTGTAGGTGGTTTTATCTGTCAAATTTAAGGTTTTGATATAAAGTCCATTCATATCTATAAAAGTATTTAAATAATATAAGCAGGCTTATGAACTGAAATTCCTTTAAAGAGAATGATGGACTGCCTGACAACCTCTGTAACACTGATTTTTAGAGTTCATGTTTGTTTGTTTTTTTAATTGAGACAGAGAGAAACAGAGCATGAGCGGGGGAGGGTCAGAGAGAGAGAGGGAGACACGGAATCTGAAGCAGGCTCCAGTCTCTATAAACTGTCAGCACAGAGCCTGATGCGGGACTTGAACCCATGAACTGTGAGATCGTGACCTGAGCCGAAGTCCGCCGCTTAACCGACTGAGCCACCTAGGCGCCCCTAGAGTTCATGTTTTGATTTCCTGCTTAATTAAATCCTCACAGATGAAGTGCAAAAATGGCCTCCCAGAAAATTCTAGTGCATAGAGGTGTTGTTGCAAAGTTCCAGTTTATACAGAACAGTAATCAGATACCACTGGAAGCTAAAGATTCTTGGACTTCTTGGTACTCTATGCAACTAGATTTCAAACTTGGGAACTTTTTTCTTAATGTTAAGAGCGAAATGTAAGGATATAAGGCATACCAAATCAAATCACTCAACTAATCCTTTTCTGTTAAGTATCCTAAGGATCTTTTTTCTTCTTTACAGGAAAAATGCTTTCTGAAAGCAGTTCGTTTTTGAAGGGTGTGATGCTTGGAAGCATTTTCTGTGCCTTGATCACTATGCTAGGACACATTAGAATTGGCCATGGAAATAGAATGCACCACGAGCATCATCACCTACAAGCTCCTAATAAAGAAGATATCTCGAAAATTTCAGAGGATGAACGCATGGAGCTCAGTAAGAGCTTTCGAGTATACTGTATTGTTCTTGTAAAACCCAAAGATGTGAGTCTTTGGGCGGCAGTGAAGGAGACTTGGACCAAACACTGTGACAAAGCAGAATTCTTTAGTTCTGAAAATGTTAAAGTGTTTGAGTCCATTAACATGGAAACAAATGACATGTGGTTGATGATGAGAAAAGCTTACAAATATGCCTTTGATAACTACAGAGACCAGTACAACTGGTTCTTCCTTGTACGCCCCTCTACTTTTGCTATTATTGAAAACTTAAAGTATTTTTTGTTAAGGAAGGATCCATCACAACCTTTCTATCTAGGCCACACTATAAAATCCGGAGACCTTGAATATGTGAGCATGGAAGGAGGCATTGTCTTAAGTATAGAATCCATGAAAAGACTTAACAGCCTTCTCAGTATCCCTGAAAAGTGTCCTGAACAGGGAGGGATGATTTGGAAGATATCTGAAGATAAGCAGCTAGCAGTCTGCCTGAAATATGCTGGCGTGTTTGCAGAAAATGCAGAAGATTCTGAAGGAAAAGATGTATTCAATACCAAATCCGTTGGGCTTTTTATTAAAGAGGCCATGACTAATCACCCCAACCTGGTGGTAGAAGGCTGCTGTTCAGATATGGCTGTGACTTTTAATGGGCTGACTCCTAATCAGATGCATGTGATGATGTACGGGGTATACCGTCTTAGGGCCTTTGGGCATATTTTCAACGATGCATTGGTGTTCTTACCTCCAAATGGTTCTGAAAATGACTGAGAAATGAAAGACGAGCATGTGCACAGTCACCATACAGGACAGGTATTGTCACCTTTGCAGTAACAACTGCATACCTAACACAGCAGTATGTTTCTTTTCCTTTTTTAGTGTGGTGGCACTGGTTTAATGGCACATTCAAGTTTGTGGTACATTTTAAATAGGGTGGGTTTGTTCCCCCTTAAAACACATGTGAAAATTTCAAAACATGTTGGAAAGAAATGTTTTCAGAAGAATTTTGCAAAATAAAGATCTATTTATAAATATTATATTTATGTGATAAATTCTAAATTATGAATCTGTGGCACATAATTTTGCTTAACAGTTAAAACAGTTAACATATCCTTTTAGCTTTCTAAGATACATGAATGAAATCTCTAGTTGTGAATTTGTGATTAAAACTTTCAGCTGGGTGTTTTCCATTACCTATAATGCTGATACATGTTCGAAGCTTCTGCAACTGCTCATGGATTGCTTTCTCAAAATACACAACCAAGCCACGAAGGAAATGTTCCCAACGAATGTTAAAGTGAAAGTGGAATTCTGTCCCTGAGAGAAAAAGTGAAAATTACCAAAAAAGGTTAGTAATTTTCCCAGGAGTTAATTTAGTGGCATTCCTCAGCATACACAAGTTCACTGTATCTCTCTCCTACTTCTCTATGCAGATACTGAAATCGGAACAGTCGCTATGTGAATTTCATTTAACATTTAACTGTGTGGCTTTTTACTTAATCAAGCTCTTAGCTGTGGTTTGGATAAAAATAGTTGCAATTTCGTGACTCCTGCTGGGCAGATGAGTTCTGTGGCAGTCCCCTTTGAAGAACTTCTTTTGATAGTCTGGCAGTGTCGTCTGCCCTGGTCTTTGTTTACCTGTTCAATTTCTGAGATTTTTCCCATGTTCGTAGTTGCATCATATTCAGTGGTTTTGGGTGTGGAGGCCTTAACCTCACCAGTCACCTTAGATTACCATACCATTTGCCTAATTTCAGTGGCTACACAGAAGCTTTATCCACTGTTGAATACAATAGCTCTTGTGCTTATAAATGTGTGAAGTACTTGGAACTGATTTGTCCTATAATCGGGCCTGCACATGCTATATTAAGTCAGATCCATAAGCCCCCCACCCCCAACTGGGTGTGAGACCAGGACATTTTAGAGATCAATATTTCCTGTTCCAGCCTCATGAAGTTAATGGTCTCCCACAGCTTTTGCAAACCAAGAAGAATTTCCTCAAGAGGGCCTCGGGCTTCAAATTATTGATCATCAGAGTAGTGTGTAAAGCACTCTTTAAAAACTTATCTGATTTTCCTTATTGGGGTTTTTGGTTAAAATAAAGTATTATTAATGTTTAAAAGTATACAGTCTCTTTGTCAAGCACCCTAATATGTGGTCTCAGATGGAACTAATACAAATCAAGTCATGTTTGGTGTAAGTCCAGTGATAAACAGTATCACCCTGAGTGTGACACCCAATTTAGAAGTGTCCTCTTCCCCAACAATATATTTTAATTATTCATTTATCACCTTCAATTACATTAGTAAATCAAGGTGTAATTGTAATAAATATATCAGAGAATGCATCCCATTGTTTGATTTCCTAGTGGATGCTAAGGTAATAATTCCTTTTTAAAAATTTTTTTAATGTTTATGTTAGTTTTGAGAGAGACAGAGTGTAAGCAGGGTAGGGGCAGAGAGAGGAGACCCAGAATCTGAAGCAGGCTCCAGGCTCCAAGCTGTCAGCACAGAGCCTGACATGGGGCTCGAACTCATGAACTGTGAGATTATGACCTGAGCCGAAGTGAGATGCTTAACCAACAGAGCCCTCCAAGTGCCTCAGGTAACAATTGATTTTTAAACCAAATTGATGCTCTTCACGGGTGCCTGGCTTGCTCAGTGGTACAGCATACCAACTTGATTTTGGGATTGTGAGTTTGAGCCCCACGTGAGGTGTTGAGATTACTTTAAAAAAAATTTTTTTAGGGGCACCTGGGTGGCTCAGTAGGTTAAACGTCTGACTTCGGCTCAGGACATGATCTTGCGGTTTGTGAGTTTAAGCCCCACATCTGGCTCTGTGCTGACAGCTCAAAGCCTGGGGCCTGCTTTGGATTCTGTGTCTCCCTCTCTGCCTTCCGCAGCTCGCTCACTCTCTCAAAAATATTTTAAAATTTTTTTACAAATAAACTTTTAAATAAAATTGATGATCTTGGTTGCATTTTATACAAAAGTATTCCTTTATAAAATATTACTTGTCTTAAATAATATGCTGCCTCAGGACACCTGGGTGGCTCAGTCAGTTAAGCATCTGACTTTGGATCAGGTCATGATTTCACAGTTTGTAGGTTCAAGCCCCACATCGGGCTCTGGGCTGACAGCTCAGAGCCTGGTGCCTGCCTGCCTCAGATTCTGTGTCTCCATCTCTCTCTGCCTCTCTCACTCTTCTCTCAAAAATAAACATTTTTTTTAAAGAAGGGAAAAAATAAATACCATGCTGTATCTTTGAACTTACTGGTACCCAGTCTTGTCAATAAAATCGGAATCAGTACCATAGAAAACAGTACTACTGAGGTCACGGTTACAGATTTGAACACTGTGCATTTGATAGGCAAAAACTGTTACTCTAACCTCAGTCTGTTATGGGGGAAAGAATTGGGAAGAGTGAAAGTCTAATGGAAATTGATCATGGTTTTAGATATATTTTACATATGGCTAGTGGCTACCATATTGAACAACACAGGTCTCACCAGTTCCAGAAGTGTGAGACCCACGGGGTGAGATGTGAATGAGAGAAAATTCGAAGTTTGTTCTAAAAGTATTTATCTTGCTGGGTATCTTGAATGCAGTGGAAACTGCACCCTGACTTGTAGCAGGCCCTAGGCCAACTCCTTGTGTGAACTTAATCACTAGATCTTCCTCCTCAAAATGAAAACATTCTGTTTGGAGGAAAATACAGATTAGACCCCTTAGCTTTTTTTTTCATGTAGCTAAAAGGTTGCTTATGTATCCAATCTGATTTATAATGCCCAGATTTTTCTATAATGCATTTAAGCCCATCTTTTGGGCTCTTTTAAGTGTTTATTTATTTATTTTGAGAGAGAGAGATAGAGAGCAGGGGAGGGACAGAGAGAGAAGGGGAGAGAGAACCCCAAGCAGGCTCTACACTGTCAGTGCATGGGGCTCGAAATAATAACCCGAGGTGAAATCAAGAATTGGACACTTAACCAAGAGCCACCCAGACACCCCTCTTTTCGGATTTTTTAAAGTTAATTTATTTATTTTGAGGGAAGATTATTTATTTATTTTGAGAGAGAGGAGGTAGAGAGAATCCCTTGAATCATGAGATTATGACCTGAACTGAAATCAAGAGTTAGATGCTTAACCCACTGAGCCACCCAGGCACCCGAATTGGGCCTTCTTAAAACAGGGCACACCTGTATTAGGAAAGTTACCAAAAGCACAGAGTCTAATGATGATGTACCACTAATTACCCCTTCATTTGTTAAGAATATTGTGTTCCTGGGGCACCTGGGTGGCTTAGTCAGTTGTGCATCTGACTTTGGCCCAGGTCATGATCTCACAGTTTGTGAGTTCAAGCCCCACATTGGCCTGGCTGCTGTTGGCACAGAGCCCACTTCGGATCCTTCATTCCCCTCCTTCCCACCCTGTCTCTCTGTCCTTCCCCAGCTTGTGCTGTCTCTCTCCCTCTCTCAAAAATAAACAAACAAACAAACAAAAAAGGTGGGGCGCTGGGTGGCTCAGTCGGTTAAGCATCCGACTTAGGCTCAGATCATGATCTCACGGTTTGTGATTTTGAGCCCGCATCGGGCTCTGTGCTGACACCGCAGAGCCTGGAGCCTGCTTCAGATCCTGAGTCTCCCTCTCTGCCTCTCTGCCCCTCCCCTCCTCTCCCAAAAATAAACATTAAAAAAAAGAATATTATGTTCCTTTTAGTGCCGGCTGACTTATATTGATGAATTCAATGCAGGTCTGAGTGGTTTCATGAAGAGCTTTATGTTTCTAAGTTTAGCTTTTTTTTTTTTTGGCATACAAAGAAATTCAAAAGTGTTTGCCAACCACTCCACAAAGGAGTCCCCCAAAGCTTAATTAAAAATTAATCACTCAAGGGGCACCTGGGTGATTCAATAGGTTAAGTGTCCAACTCTTGATTTCAGCTCAGGTCATGATCTCACAGTAGTGAGATTGAGTACTACGTCAGGCTCCATGCTGGGCTCTGCACTGGGCCTGGAGCTTGCTTTAGATTCTCTCTCTCCCTCTCCTCTGCCCCTCCCCAAATCTCAAAAAATAAAAAAATTATCAGTCAGTAATTCTAATATCAAGGATAAAATATTTAAAGGATAATGGGAATGACTTGTTTGGAAGTATGAAATGATGGCATAAATCTGATGTTTTTACCATAATTTTAATATTTAATGGGGATTTTTTTTAGAGAGAAAGGGGGACAGAGGATCCAAAGTGGGTTCTGTGCTGACATCAGCAAGCCCAATGTGGGGCTCAATTTCATGAACTGCAAGATAATGACCTGAACTGAAGTTGATCACTTAACCGACTGAGCCATCTAGATACCCCTACGATAATTTTACTTTTTTTTTGGGGGGGGAGAGGGGTAAGAGAGAGGGAGAGAGAATCCCAAGCAGGCTCCAGGCTCCACACTGTCAGGATGGAGCCAGTGTGGGGCTCGAACCCATGAATTGTGAGATCATAACCTAAGCCTACGTCGGAAGCTTACTGACTTTAAAATTACCGTAATTTTTAAAAAAGATAAATCCATCTTTGGGGCGCCTGGCTGGCTCAGCCAGAGGAACATGTGACTCGACCCTGGGGTCATGAGTTTGAGCCCCATGTTGGGTGTGAAGATTATTTAAATAAACTTAAAAAAAAGATAAATCCACCTTTATTAGTGCAGCATCTGCACAGTATGATGTTCCTTGTATAAACGGAGCATCTGTAAGATCAACACTAGGCCTGATATTTTGTGGAAAGCAAAAGGGGACCAAAGTCTTATAATTCATACAAAGAGTCAAACAATCACTTCATGTAAGCTTTGCATGAGCAGTAAAACAAACTATAGTTTATTCTTAGAATATGGCAGTCCTTTTGCCTTAAAATTCCTCAATTTGAAAACTCATAATTCCCAGTTATTTTGTAGTTTTAACTGATTCCATGCAAGAATGGCCATGTTTGATTATGCTATTGCTTGGCAAGTTGGCAAAAGCCTTGACAGGAAGAGCAGACCTTTCAGCAGATGCATGGGTGGGAGTGATGGAGGAAGGACGCCCCTAACAGGATGGGCTTGCACTTTTCTTTAAAAAAAAAAAAAACAGGAATGCTTTGAGCTAGGGAGTGACTGATAAGAGACGTCCAGGGGAACCTGGATTAAGCATCTGACTTCGGCTCAGGTCAAGATCTCATGGTTTGTGGGTTTGAGCCCCACCTCAGGAACTGTGCTGACGGTTCGGACTGGAGCCTGCTTCAGATTGTGTATCTCCCTCTCTGCCCTTCCCCTGCTCTCTCAAAAATAAACATTAAAAAAAGACATCCACATAGGTACTCAAAGTGTTGAATAAATGGGGATGTTCTAATAGTCAAAACAGCAGCCCCGTACCATCTGAGAGGAAAAGGGAAGAACTGGTCCTAGCTTGCTGAAAGAGTGAATACTGGCACCGAGAATCTTCTTTTCCGTACTTACCAGTCCACGGCGCTTGCATCTAGAGGGACCCTTCAGGGAACACTGCCCATTCTCCAGTCCGGTGCCATCCAATAGAAATATGTGAGCCACGTATGTCGTTTTAAATTTTCTAGTAGCCACATTAAAAAAGTAAAGACACAGGGGAAATTACTTTTCGTATTTTATTTTACCCAGTATATCCAAAACGTTGTCATGTCTACATGTAATCACCAGAAAAGAAATTAATGTGCTAGTTTCCATTCTTTTTTTAATTAAGTCTTTGAAATCCAGTATGTATTTTACAGTTACAGCACACGTCTAACCAATTCCAGAAGTGTAAGACCCCTACCCCACCCCCAGGGTAGTATGGAATGGGAGAAAACTTGAACGTTCTTCTAAAAGTTCTATTTGTTTTTCTGGTTGTCTTGAGTGCTATGTCAATTGCAACCTGCCTTTTAGCAGGCCCCAGGCCATCTCCTTGCATGGACCTTCCTTCTGAAAAGTAAATCACTGGATCTGCAGCAATACATAGATTAGACCCCTCAGCTTTTTCCCTTAGATTACAACTGAACCAAACTGCTCCTGTCATTAATTTTCATATTTGCTAATCCTTTCCCCCATTTACCTTCTGAATATATTGATAGTCACAAAGCAGCTGCTAGCCCTGCCTTTGCACATTACACTCTATTATCTCCCCCACATAACTAACCCTCCCCCTTGTATCCTTTTCTAAAGAGATCTGGCAAAGGCTCCTAAATAGCCTAACCTTTAAATGGTCACAAATCACCTGGCTTGAAAGTGACTAATAGAAAAAGTTCAGCCCTCAGGACTGAGTCCACAATTTCAAAAGATTCTCCCCCTCAAACCCCGCAGATGACGGGGAAAGAGAAAAACATTCCCTCAGAAGCACAGATAAGACACTGCACAAGCAACCCATTCTTCTCAAATTCAAATCCTACCCATATTTTTTGCTCTGTGGGACGGAGGCCAGTCCAACTTACACTCCTCTCCAATAACCCATAAACAAAGATGGGGATATGACTGTGGGCTGAGGTTAACATTTTATGAAATGTGAAGGGAGACTTTCTGCAAAACAGGGTTTGCAGTCAGGCAGACCTAGGTTCAAATCCCAGTTCTGCCATGCGTTAGTTATATGTCTTCAGGTGCCTTAGTTTCCTCATTTGTAAAATGAGAATCCAAATCTACCTCACGGAATTGTAAAGAAAGCAAGATACTGCAAGTAGAGCTTGTGCATAGAGTAGGCGCCCAGGGAATGTTATCTCCCTTTCCCTCTTAGCCATCTGAACAAATTTAACTAGCACTTTACAGAGCCAAATATGTATCAATCCTTTTCATTAAATACCTAGATGGTAAATATTAAAATGTTGATGTGAATGACAGCTGGTATTGAATATTCAAATTCATAAGGGAACTCCTTAATTAAGTTTTAAGGTAACATCTGTACATCTAATCTGTGCCATGTAATAAAACCGCTCTTCCTCAAACAGGTTTTTTTATAAGGTCAGTATTTTTTCAGGACACATTCAGAAGTTGCTTTCAAGAACATTAACTGAGAGCAAGTTCCCCTTTCACAGCAAATGAGACATTATTAAAGCCAAAACTGCCCAAATCAGTATGGTTCCTGTCTCCTCACACTTTAATCAAGATGTTTCTCTCTGTATCGGCAAAAAACACTACTTAACTGGGACTCCTGCATCCCCAGTAAATGTAGCTGGGCATTTGGTAGTTAGGAGAAAATTGGGTTTGACAACACCCAGAAGCTCATGAGGCCATGTGCCTTCTCTCAGACTTCCGCATTTGGGGGCAAGAAAGGGGAATTACGTTGTCGACTTCTTTCAAAAACATTTTACAAAATATAAAATTTGTACCTTGTAAATCACAACATGAAATTAGTACAGGGTCAAGTGTCCACATTTTACTAGATTTTAGCCCTACTATTTTTAAAACAAAATAAAGCACTGCCAGTGACAAAAATTTTCTAGTCCTGGGCTTTTTGAAAGCTATTTAGGGGACATTAATTTGATGAGTTGGAGACAGCCATTATCCCAATAAATGAAACTGTTTCTACTCTATATTCACATAGATTTCACGCTGAACTTTCTAAAATCTAAAATGCTTACACAAGCAAACTCCAGAAAGATCTTTGTCATGCAAAAGTGTACTTTTTCCTAATCCTAGATAAGCCAACTCTCTAAGAAACCTTCCAGAGCCTACGGGGCAAAAAGGACTCTCTGTCCATCCTCCTCATCCTGTCCAATCCAGTCCAGATGTTTACATGAACGGTGAATTTTGGCTTTACAGAATGAATTCTGAATGGGGCAGCTTTTGACCTGATGAAAACAGTACGCAGACCAAAAAGTGCATCCAAAATCTTTCAGATCATGTGAAACTAAAAATTATGAAGACATCAGTATGCACAGACATTTCAAGCCCTGCTGATAGGGAAGCAAAACTAAAAGTGCATGGCTCCTTTTAAAAGTTGTCTCAAATTTGAGCCCAATCACAGGCAGTATCAATCCAATATGCAGTTTCATCACAAAATCATCTCACTGGTTTGCAAATTTCCAAGCCTCGGGGCTTTACCCTGCATCAGCATAGGACAACCCCAGCATTCGGCAACAAAGACCAAAAGTCCCCTTTTGAAATAGAAAAGTGGTAAGAATAAAAGCAGATTGCCCGCCCTCCAAAGTCTCCCCAACATGGCTTTCCCTAAGGAAAAAGAGAACAGAATTTGATTTGTTCTCAAGGCGTATGTTTGGAGAAATGGCACTTCCTTCAGTAAGTGTTTGCACAATTTATTACTTAAAAGTCTTTTGCCTATATGCTTGTGACAATCAGAAATTACTTATTTCATCATAGATTAAATGAAAGTTCATAGTTATCACTCACAATCGAGTCCTGTGATAAAACATTAAAATTAGAAGGAAAGAAAATTAATCTTTGTATCTTTTCAATTTAATGTTATTTCCCCCCTATGATAGAGTTCTGGGAACACTTAGAATGAACCTGAAGGGACTGAAGGATTATTCCCCAAAAGTAGCCTCTTTTACATATTGGCTGAAATTAAAGTACTTTAAAATTGAAGAATGAAACAAAAAGCAATAAAAAATGTGTAGAAATGGTGACTTGTGTTACTCTTAAAATGTATAAGATAACTCATTTAATTAGAGTGAGGCATGTCATTCTCTAACAGTTTTAATCACAAAATTTTTTTTAATTTTAGGGAGTACACACATGTGAGTGGGGAAGGGGAGGCAAGAGAGAGGGAGAGGGAGGGAGGGGGAGAGAGTGAGAGAGAGAGAGAGAGAGAAAATCTTAAGCAGGCTCCATGTTCAGCATAGAGCCCAACATGGGGCTCAATCCCATGATCTTGGACCATGACCTGAGCTGAAATCAAGAGTCAGATGCTCAACTGTCTGAGCCACCCAGGCACCCCTTAATTAGAAGTTATTTCACTAAGGGGCACCTTAGGTGGCTCAGTTGGTTAGGTGTCCAACTTCAGCTCAGGTCATGATCTTGTGGTCTGTGAGTTCGAGGCCCACATCAGGCTCTGTCCTGACAGCTCAGAGCCTGGAGCCTGCTTCAGATTCTGTGTCTGTCTGTCTGTCTGTCTGTCTCTCTCTCTCTCTCTCTCTCTCTCTCTGCCCCTCCCCCACTCACACTCTGTCTGTCTCTCTCTTTCTCTCTCTCTCTCTCTCTCAAAAATAAACATTAAGGGGCACCTGGGTGGCTCAGTCAGTTGTGCGTTCAGCTTCAGCTCAGGTCATGATCTCACGGTTCAAGGGTTTGAGCCCCGCATCGGGCTCTGTACCTGGAGCCTGCTTCAGATTCTGTATCTCTCTTTCTCTCTGACCCTCCCCTGCTCATGCTGTCTCTCTCTGTCTCTCAAAAATAAATAAAAAACATTTTAAAAAATAAACATTAAAAAATTTTTAAGAAAGAAATTATTTCACTAATTGATCTTCTATTTCTCCAAGTATTCAAGGATAAAATTTGGTGTCCTTTCATTTTTCACTTCAAGAGGCAAATATTAACAGTACTAATTTGTTTGGATGTTTTTATCTATTTTTCTTCCCGATGACCTATTCTAATGAACATTGATATTACTAACAAAATCCCAGCAAATCATCTCCTGTATATTTTTCCCTACATAAATTATATTCTTCAAGAGGCCAGCCTTTTAAACCACCAACCAATCAACCAACCAAACTGCCTGTCTAATAGCATGAATATAGATTTAAAAACTGGTTCCCAATCACATTCATTCATTCCTCTTCTGATGGAGTTCTAGTCCTTTACAAGTACATAATTAGTTTTAATACAATATGAGACAAAGTAGTGTTATAGCTCATTTTAGGTAGTCATTCTTATACCTGCTATAAAAACTATAATAAAGTATACATACAAAAGTATAAAAACATATAATGCAAAGTATACATTTACACGCATCAGTCTCCATGTTGACAGATATGATTTCATTAGAAATTGTTGCTGAGAGACTGGGATATTAAGAAAAACTGAGATATTAAGAATAAAATTATATTTAGTATAAATACAATTAAATACACAAGTGTTCTGAAGCGCTTTCCAAATATATGTCAATGGCCTGATTCTTACAGGTTATAGCTTGAGTAGGTTTCTGATTGCTTGAGACCTCAGAAGTGATGGCTATAGTGACATAGGATGCATGCATTTTCATTTTCTTTTCCTTTCATTATAAATCAGGGTTAGTGGATACGGCTTTAGAAATTGGAACATTTTGAGTTTCCTGAAGAGCTTTGAGAGAGATATTCTCAAAATTAAGGAACCTAGATAAACACAGTTAAAAATATTTACCATATTTGTTTTGAGCATACGTTCATTTCATATTCCCATTAATACATAATTGCTACATGATTAATATTCTCACAAACAACAAAAGTTGCCATTCTTTTATCTTCTGAAGCACTATGCTTAGAAATACTGTCTCCTCAGTGGCTGATTTGTATGCAGAGGAGAAATTTGCCTAGTTGTAATCATTATTTGACAAATGCCATATGACCTTCTGTTTGGGGAGTATCAAATCTCTCAAATTGGAAATGTTCAAGACTACCCCTGGGATAAATCCAGCTGCCTGTTTTGTGTCCAGAACATTAAAAAAAGAAGAAGAAGAAGAAGAAGAAAAACAAAAGGAAAACTGCAGCTGCCAACAGAAGGCCACCAAATCACCGAGACAGGCTGCGAGAAGAGGGCTGATCAGGCCTTTATGTACATTACTGCAGAAGGGGTCAACCATCTGAGTTGGAATGCTCAATCCTTGCATCTGGATTTTTTTAACCTCACATTGGATACAATCTCAGCAATATTTTTATATTTAGCACGTGTGTAATTTGCAAATTTTGGTGACTGAAATGGGAAAAGTATGAGTATCTTCCCAGTGGCTTTATAAATCGGTATTGGGCTGTCCCCGTTACCCAGGTTTTCTTAGATGTCAATTTACTCACTAGACTGGAAGCTCCTTAAGGGCAAAGGCCACCTGTGTATTATTCATCTTTGTGCCACATCACCTAGAACCTAGCAAACATTCAATAAGCATTCATTGAGCTGAACTGACCTTGGCTGGGCAAGGATGTCAGAGACACAGAAATGGCTAGATTGTAGGGCTGGCTTGACACAGAATTAATTTGGAAGCGAAAAGGGAACTGCCGACACATTGCCTGAGAGAAGACAGACTCTCCCTGTGTTCCTAATCTCAGGAACGTGGGTAAACTAAGTTTCCTTTATTCACAGTACATAGAGGCTGATATGCTAGTTGAACCTCTTTGAGTTACCTTCCCTGCACAACCTAAGGCTTAGAAACTGACCAGGCTCCCCGTGTAGAGTGACACCCTGATTAACACCAGGACCTGAGGCGTGAGACCCAGGAGAAGGAGAAAACATACATATTTAGTCTGCATCACCAAGGCAACAGTCACTATACCTCGGCATAGCAGGAAAAACAAGCACAGATGATGATGTTAAATATTTTTAAAGTGTTCCCTACACCCACTGTTAACGGTGGTGAAAAACAAGGATAAATTATTTCAGAAACCAGACAATTAAAGGTTTCAGCTTCTCTAATATGTGAGTGCTTTGTTTTTCATTGCCAGCACTCCATAGACAATCTTGGTCAACTAACATGTACTTAGTACTTAGTACTTAGTACTAAGTAATAAAGGTTCAAGGCTTGGTTTTGACATCAGTGACTCAGCTATTCTCTTTTTAAGACTATGAGGCACTACAGGCCTCAAATAGGGTGCCTCATCCCTCAAATGGAGAGACATCTGACACTGAAACCAGTAAGTCAGCATAATGAGACCTGTTGAAGAAACCTACCTGGAAAGAAGATTTATAAATGGGTTACTCAGGAGACTATTTACACTTTTATCCACCAGGAATAAACAGTAAAATATAACAATATGGTAAGTTGTGGAATATAACTGTCATAACAAAAGCAAATATTCTACAAAGAACTTCAAAAGACTATAGAAAGTAAAGTATCAGGGCACCTCTACTTTGGCAGACATAAGCATTCTAATTAATAACGAAGCAAGAAAAATTCTCTAAGCCTTCCCCCAGCCCAGATGCAACACTCCCCCAAATTATCAACCTTCCTTTACTCTTATCCAAGTTCACCAAGAAACTTCCAGTTTTCTAGTTGTTCACCCTAAGCAGACTTACCACTGTAAATTAACACATTTACATTCTAATGTGGGAATCTCCAAGTCTTACAAGTTTCATTAGTGGGAAATCGTTTCTCAGTCAGACCCTGGATCTATAACCTTCACCTATCTTGTCTTGACAGGTCTGGCTGCAACAGCCAGCCAAACCGTCTCTCTCTTTTTACTATCCACCTTCAGCTTTCTCACCAACTTCTAACTGTAACACGGGTCACCGCAATCTTGTAAATGTCTGTATGCATCTGAAAAATAAAATCACATGTCATATATTTATAAACAACCAAATGAAAATGGCTGAGACACTAGAACAGCCAGGTTATTAGGAAGAAATGCCTACTGTCACTATATAAATTCATAACTGCTCGTTTAAGTCCCCAAACAGCTTACTGTTCCTGTTCAAAGAAGTCCATGGCCTTCATATGCCACTTAGGATAGGACATACACGCTCCCTGGGGAATACAGTAAGGACCCAAATCTGGAAGTTCCGGGCATCTGTGTAGTATGAGTTTACCCAGCTTCAGGCCAGGCCACTAAATAAACTGAACCTGAATCTCATCAAGCCTATCACTTTACAGGTCACACAAGGGACATAAAAACAAGGTAAATGACTTTACAGCAATACAATCGACAAAATTCAGAATGTGGGAGAAAACTCTGTAGGACAAAACAACCAGATTCTTTCAGCAATGAATTTAAAGGGGAAAAGACAAAGGGAGAACTTCTAGATTAAGAGACTTAAATAAATAAATGACAACCAAATGCAATATATGGACCTTGTTGGGTACCAGTTTCAAGCAGACCAATGGTTAAAAAAAATAAAAAAGAGGCAATTGAATTCATTTGTCACATATTTAAACAAGATATTTGATCATATTAAGAAATAGTTCACTGGGGCGCCTAGGTGGTTCAGTCGGTTAAGCGTCCTACTTCGGCTCAGGTCATGATCTCACAGTTCGTGGGTTCAAGCCCCGCGTTGGGCTCTGTGCTGACAGCTAGCTCAGAGCCTGAGGCCTGCTTCAGATTCTGTGTCTCCCTCTCTCTCTGACCCTCCCCTGCTCACACTGTCTCTCTCTGTCTCTCAGAAAAAAATAAATAAATAAATTAAATTAAATTATATTAAAAAAAAGAAATAGTTCACTTTTTTAGGTGTGATAACAATATTTTAGGCGTGATATTTTTAAAAAAACATTTATCATTTATTTTTTAAATAGTTTATTGTCAAATTGGTTTCCATATAACACCCAGACATTTATCTTTTAAAGATACATACTAAAGTAATTATGGATAAAATGATGTATCTGGGATTTGCTTCCAAATAATTAGGGAGCAAGGTGGGGAAGAAGTAAATGAGATATAAATGAGGTAAGATTAGCCATGAATTGAAGCTGGGTGACAGATACCGAAAAGGTCCATTATACTATTCCTCATGTACTTTTGTAAATGCTTGGAATTTTCCATAATGAAAAGTTTAAAAATGACAACAACCAAACAAACAAAACACACACACACACACACACACACACAAAAGAAGAGGCATTTCTAGGGTAATGCGAGAAAACTCCCAGTCTAGCCTCCAGCCCCATTAAGGAGCCATATTCCCTGGGGGGTCGGCAACGTCATTTACCAAGTCCTGCCCCTCAATTTTACATCATTAGCCTGATAAAAAGGACATTATGTTGTCTGGGTTTGATTACTTACCTCTTAATGTCCAAGCTTGCTACCCAATTTTAACTGCACTTCAAGAAAAATTAAAATTATTTTTGAAGCTAACAGAATTTTGGCATCTGCTGGATTTATTCAGCATCGCCACAGAGATACTGGCTTCACGCTGTCACACACAGACACAAATACAGATACAGCGCAATATCCATAGTTAGCCAAGTGCATGCCTTCTGAGGCTCATTTATATGTCTTCATATGCCACAGCCCATCATTTAAATAATGGATATTTTCAATGCCAATTCTTTTGTTGACTTTCTCACTGTGGAAGGAGAAAAGCACATAAACATATTGTTATGAATTTTTATAGGCTTACTTATGGTAAATATAATTCCAAGCGCGTTGCTGTTTTGCAATCATTGAGCCCCATGCAGGGAATTTATTTATATTACATTTACATTATTGACTACATTAAACAACATTACTCTGTTGCAGTTCCTGTCCTTTTTTTAAATTTTTTTATTTTTCATTTTTGAGAGACAGAGAGAGACAGTGTGAGCAGGGGAGGGTCAGAGAGAGAGGGAGGCACAGAATTCAAAGCAAGCTCCAGGCTCTGAGCTAGCTGTCAGCACAGAGCCCGACGTGGGGCTCAAACCCACGAACCGAACTATGAGATCATGACCTGAGCCGAAGCTGGACACATAAGACTGAGCCACCCAGGTGCCCCGCAGTTCCTGTCTTAAAGTGATCCTAGTGATCTAACTAGTGGGCCTTATAGAAACAAAGTAATGATGTCACCATACCTGGAGAACATCAAAGTCTTGTAATTAACTGTGAAACAAAATTAACAGGATTAATTTGGTCATCAAATGAGTTCCAAGTCTTCCAATATGTTGATTATATTTTGGTAATACATCTTTAATACTCCCTTAATATTCTATGCCACTAGATCAAAACAGAAGATAAATACCATGTGGTACTGAACTATGTCACAGTTTTAAAAATTAGTAGCAAAACATCCTTCCCTCCAATTAAGACTTTAAGTCATACTAAATAAAAAGTTCCTGGGGCACCTGGGCGGCTTAGTCAGTTAAGCATCTGACTCTTGATTTCGAATCAGGTCATGACCTCAGGGTGTGAGATCAGGCGGAGTCAGGCTCCACGCTGGGCGTGAGCCTGCTTGGGATGCTCGCTCTCCCTCTCCCTCGGTCCCTCCCCCCACAGGCACACACAAGTGCTTGCGTGTATACCATCTCTCTCAAACAATTTTTTTTAAGTTCCTAAAATACCACACACATACATATAAAACAGCTGTGTTGGCACACGGTTCTTTTCAGAGTGCTTAAGAAAGAATGTAATCCTGGAGACAATACAGGTTTCAATGGCTTCAGAAGTGTTAGGAAAAATCAGAAAGGAGGCTTCTGTGCTTAAATATTTGTAAGATGTGGTATGAATGACAGCAAATTTCACCTGTACTTTTGATGCTTCCTGCATAGGTTACCCATATCTCACAGCTGAGGGGCCTAACGTGAGACTTACATGTCTTCTGCACGCATCGTCATGACTCCAACACGCAGAGCATGCTGTTTTCCATCCGCCATGATTGCCTGAAAACACACAGCTAAGAAAACTATCAAAATGCCTTTGAGAGGGGGTATCAAACAGTGATCACGTTACCAGTTAAGCCACTATGAACCCATCTTGTTTCCTCACCCAAGCCATCGACTCATCGACGGCAGGGACCTAGCAGCGTCTGTAAATATTCAACAAATGCTAAATCAATGAATCTAATACAATCATTCTTGGTTTTTAAGGTAAATGTTAATACCATAACCCAATGCCAACAAACCAAACTAAGTCCAGCAAAAAAGATAAAATTCTTGTGTGTAAATATTAAAAACTGTGAAATAAATGTGAATTGTTCTAATGTTTCAATCACTGAATGGTGATTTTATGTAATAGACACATTAAAATAACAATTATATCCCCAGTCTATCTGTAAGAATCCAGTGTACATTTCAACCTTTCTAGAACCAAAATGTTCCTTGTTATCATTTGAAGCATTTAGAATGTTACACATTGCAGTACATATTTTACAAATAAAAGCTCAGGTATCTCTCTGCACTAGTTTTGCAATTATCTAAAAGTCTATAATCATTTCAAAATAAAAGTTACTTTAAAAGCAAAAGCGAGGCAGTGGAAAATTTTCCATGTAAGAGAAACTCCTGAACTATAAAACTGTAACACTTAGAAAAATCATAAACATTAAAAACAAAACCTGTCTTCACAGAATACTTTTCTCCACCTCATTTTCTTTTTTTTTTTATTTTTTTTATTTATTTTTGATACAGAGAGAGACAGAGCATGAGAGGGGGAGGGACAGAGAGAGAAGGAGACACAGAACCGGAAGCAGGCTCCAGGCTCTGAGCTAGCTGTCAGCACAGAGCCCGACGCGGGGCTCGAACTTACGAACGTGAGATCTGACCTGAGCCGAAGTCGGAGGCTTAACCGACTGAGCCACCCAGGCGCCCCTCTCCACCTCATTTTCAATTCACAGATTCATTTTATGCTCCAAAAATATTTGGAGCACCTATTATGTGACCAGTACCTGTGACAATATGAGCTGTTCCTAAGGTATCAACATATACCTTATACTACCTCCGCCTTAAATATAACTGCCACAACAGAGGACCCTGGACAGTGTCAGGAGACTAGACAGTCTCCTTAGAGTACAGGGCACACTCTTAAACCACTCCAATGGCCTCCCTACTCCACAGCGATTTTCCCATTCCTACCAAGTATCTTCTCAACCCAAGGCAAAGGGCCGCCTTAACCATGACAAAAGATATCCTTCTCTCCAGACACAAACCTACTGACAAAACCTATTTGGTCTAGAATATAGATAAACACCACTGTAAAAATAGAAATTATGCAAAATTACTCAGTTACATCATGAGTTTTAAGGACTATCTGAAACTTTAACATTCTTCTTGGAGAAAACATGTTCTGAGACCCAAACATCCAACTTAAAAATGATCTGTAACATAAAAGTTGGGGATTGTATTTCCCACTACCCACTTCTAATACTCTACTTGGTGCCTGAGCTCTTTTCCCGTTTGAACGCTTTTACTCCAGTGGACATGGATAAGCCAACGATAAACGTAGCAAGCTGATGGGGGCACCTGGGTGGCTCAATCAGCTAAGCGTCTAACTTTGGCTTAGGTCATGATCTCGCGGTTTTTGAGTTCGAGCCCTGGGTCTGGAACTGTACTGACACCTCAGAGCCTGGAGCCTGCTTTAGATTCTGTGTGTCCCTCTCTCTGCCCTCCCCCACTCACACTCATTCTCTCTCTCTCAAAAATAAATAAACATTTTAAAAAATGTAAAACTAGCAAGCTGATATCTAAAGAAGTGATCCAATATTATCATATATATCCTCTCTATTAATAATCTGAAGTTTTAGGGACTCCTGGGTGGCTCAGTCAGTTAAATGTCCAACTCTTGATTTCAGCTCAGGTCATGATCTCACAGTTGGTTAAGTGTCCAACTCCTGATTTTGCACAGGTCATAATCTCACAGTTGGTGGGTTTCAGCCCCCTGATGGGCTGTGTGCTAACAGCATGGGGCTGGCTTGGAATCCTCTCTCGCTCCTTCTCTCTCTGCCCCTCCTCCTACTTGCGTTTTCTCTCTCTCTCTCTCTCTCTCTCTCTCTCTCTCTCTCTCTCTCTCTCTCTCTCTCCCTCTCTCTCTCAAAATAAATAAACATTTTTAAAAATAATCAAGTTTTACACTGTATCCTGAGCCTGATAACATTGGGGAGTAACAGGGCTGAAATGCAGCTGGGACTCTTTTATTACTTGTTCTCATTTAAGTTCTGAGATGGGACATAGAAATGATGTTATTTCCCACACCTTGAAATTCAACGAGAAAGGCATGAGAAAACAGTAACAGTAACCTCCAGAAAAGTATATCTAATCGTTTCTTGGATGATAGATCTTCCAGTAATGACAAAAATACTGTGGGGGCGCCTGGGTGGCTCAGTCGGTTAAGCGTCCAGCTTCGGCTCAGGTCATGATCTCACGGTTCGGTTCTCGGGTTCGAGCCCCATGTCGGGCTCTGTGCTGACAGCTAGCTCAGAGCCTGGAGCCTGCTTCAGATTCTGTGTCTCCATCTCTCTCTGACACTCCCCTGCTCACACTGTCTCTCTCTCTCTCTCTCTCTCTCTTAAAAATTAAATAAAACATTTAAAAAAATTTTTTTAAATACTATGAACACGTTTTTCAAAAGCTATAGCCTGGGAAGGATACAACAGTTGTATCTACTGCAGCAGGTAAAGTTTAGCTCCAGGAGAAGTTAAGCCTAGACACATGATATTTGCTCCACTGAGCACAAATTTGATGGTTACTTTATCAACCTGCTGGCGTGGCAGGATAAAAGGATCTAGAAGAAAAGAAATACATCACATAAATTAATGAGACTAATGACTCAACAGAAAAAAGCAAAGGACATGAACAAATATTTCCCAAAATTACAGTATCCTGACGAATGCAAAATAAAACTGAAACACCATCCTTCATTTATCAAGTTGATAAATATTTTTAACAAAAGTAATTCCCACTGCTAGCAAGAGTGTGGGAAAACTGGCATTCTCATACGTGCTGGAAGACTTACAATGGAGTACAACTTTTCTCTAGGACGTGACAACATGTATCAACAACCTTGAAAAGGTTCAAACTCTTTGACTTGGTAATTCTCTTTCTAGGACTTTATCCTAAGAAAAAATTAGAGATATACAATATATTTAGATAGATATATAATCAGTGCACCACTATCTACAATAAAAATAAATTGGAATCAACCTCAATGTCCAACAATGAAGAGATAAATGACTTAAGGTATGTCCATAGTACCTGTATAATAGAACAATTCTGGAAAATAAGTAATACCCTGGGAAATGTTTGCAATAAAATGTGAAGAGGAAAAAGAAGAATAAAAAAAAATACCAAAGAGATCAGTGGTTGCTAGGGGTTGAGAGGAGAAGAAAGGGACAAATAGGTGGAACAGAGGATTCTTGGGGCAATGAAACTACACTATCATATGATATGATATGATATGATATGATATGATGATATAGTATCATAGTGATACTGTAACATTGGATACATGACATTATACATTTAGTAAAACCCACAGAATGTCCAATGCAAAGAATGAACCCTAATGTAAACTGTGGACTTTGGTTAATACTAATGCATCAGTATTGGTTCATCAATCATAACAAACGCAAGACACCAATGTAAGATGTCATAACAAAGGAACAGTGGTAGGAAGCATCTGGGAACGCTATTCTCTGCTCCATTTTTCTATAAACCTACAACTGTCCTAAAAACCAAAGTCAATTAATTAAAAGCTATTTAACTGAGAGGCCAATTTAAAAAGGAAAAGAATATTTTTTAAAAAAGGAAAAAATAGGGAGAGGAAGGGAACTCTGTAGATTCCGTCCACCCCATCTATCGAACTGAGAGGGACATTAGTCTCATCTGCAAGAGCGGAAGGAGAGAACATGAACTCCAGAAAGAAGGGAACTTCAAGGATACCTGAGACTACACCAAGAAACAAGCCAAAGTGTGCATGACAGCGAGTCCCAAATACCGCTGAGTAGGGAAATAAAATACTCACAGGCACAACCAGAGAAACCGAGAGACACCATTAAGAGAATATTTCCTGAAACAACAGGCCCTGGACAGTCAATAAGCCTTCTTTAACAGAGAAATATTAATAGGTGCACAGTGCACAGCGAGCTTTCTAAAGGTGACAAGAGACAGAAAACTGGCAAAAATGACAAAACGAAGAAACTCTCCCCTGAAGAACTTCCAGGAGGAAGTCACAGCCACAGAACTGCTC
>PISW01013533.1:0-25781 GCA_004023785.1 Mungos mungo
TATTTCCAGGACTCTGGCTTCTGCTTCATTGTCTGCTGGCTTAGGTTGCTTCTGTTGAGGTCAGCGTGCTTGAGACTTCAGAGGACGCCCCGCGTCCCCGGCCTCGGCGCTTCGCCATCATGTGCTCGGGTTCTGCTTTGTGCCTTTCCTCTTGGGCTTCGCCGTACTTCTTGGTTCTGTAGCTGGACCTCTTCCCATCACTTTTAGAAGATCACCAGCCTTTTTCTCTTCAAATGCAGTCTGTGTCACCAACCGAAGGGACTGGTACATTGGGTTCTGTTGTTGGAGGGAGGGTGGTGCCGGCACAGAGGGTTTTCGCGAGGTGGTGAGACTTCTGGGGTTTGAAGACACAGTGCTATCTGACTTGCCCAGTGTATGTGTGCAGCTAAGTGCATAAACATTAGCGCCTCCAGGCCACCTGCCCCCACACCCAGGCCGGGCCACCCAGCTGTCAGACATGTCCACTTGGCTCCTCAGAGGCAGCTTGTCCCTGACCACACCTGCTTCTTCTTCTTCTTTTTTTTTTTTTTTTTAATTCTTTTAATGTCTATTTATTTTTGAGGGAGGCAGGGAGAGGCAGAGAGGGAGGGAGACACAGAATCCCAAGCAGGCTCCAGGCTCTGAGCTGTCAGCACAGAGCCCGGTGGGGAAACCGAGCTCAGGGACTGTGAGATCATGACCTGAGCCCAAGTCTGAGGCTTAACCTATTGAGCATCCCCCCGCCCCCCTCCCCGGCGTTTTGCTGTGCCAAGCCAAAGCCCCAGGGGTCACCTTTGCCTCTGCTTCCCCCTCCCGCCCCATCGTGGGTCCTAGCGCTCACCTTCCAGATGTGTCTCACATCCGCCACCTGTGCCCACTGTCCAGCCATCATGGGTCTGAGCCGTCAAGCGGCCGCCTGACCCGCGCATGAGGCTACCTCCCGGCCTCCAGGGCGATCCCCCGAAGCACGACCAAGACAACCGCTTACACTCGAGCCCCCGGACGGCGTCCCCGCACAGCCGATAAGCGGGGACCGGCACCGGCACCGGGGACGGACCTAGCCAGGACGGAGCAGCGTGCAGGGACGCCCGCGGCTGTAGCTGGGCGGTACCCCCGCCGGGGCGGCTCGGCCCCCTAAGCCCCGCCCACCCTCCGGCCCCGCCCACGACCCCGCGCCCCGCCCCGCCCCGCCCCGCGCCCGGGTTCCGAAGACCCACCCAGACCCGGCCCAGCGTCCCGGCCCCCCCCACCCCCGGCAGTGGCGGTCACGTGGCTTGCGACCCGGAGGCGGAACCGGCCTGCGCGGCGTCGACCTCGGCCCGGCTCGCGGAGGACCGGCCGGGCCCGCAGGGACCGTGCGCCCCCCGCGCTCGGCCATGCGGCCCCCGCGCTCCCGCGCCCCGCCGCTCGCGCTGCTGGCCGCGCTGCTGGCCGCGCCCCGGGCCCTGGCCGAGGCCCCGCACCTGGTGCTCGTGGACGCGGCCCGCGCGCTGCGGCCCCTGCGGCCCTTCTGGAGGAGCACCGGCTTCTGGTGAGCGCTCCGCGCGGGGAAACTGAGGCCCGAGAGGCAGAGGCAGGTCTCGCCTCCGTCCCGCCGAGCGCTCCTCCCCGACCCGGGACGCGCTCTCCGTCCGCGGGCTCCCTGGACCCCCTTGTTGCACCGGAGGGACCTTGGGCTCCCGCGCCCACGGGCGCACAGGAGGCGCGCTGCTGTGACGAAGGCCGCCCGAGCCCCGGGGCGTCCCTGGCTACGTCGTCCTTCAGTCAGACCGGGGTTTTCTCTGTTGGCCTGGCCACGCGGGGTTTGCGTGCGCGGGGCGGGTGGAGGCCTGCGGACGAGCCCTGATTTTGTCTGGTGGCCGCTGGGGGCAGTCCAGGCTGCGGGAGGAGCTGCGGCCCAGGCCCCTCCCAAGGGGGCAGCCCCCGTGCTGTCGGACAGGCCTGTAGGGGGCCTATCTCCCCTCCCCCCACCCGTCTGCTCGTCTCCCATCCCATCCCATCCCCCCCTCCCCCCGGCGTGTCTCCCTATCTCCCCCACGCGCTCCCTGTCATGAAATGACCCGGCTGGTGGGACAAGGAACAGGGTATCGGGATGTGGCCCTCTCTCCTCAGGCATCCCCCGATTTCCACAAACATGAGCCTTGATAACATTGCTGGCGGTAGGGGCCATTTTATTACGTCAGAGACGGTAAAATTCATCAGCCGCACTCCCCGGTCCAGCTGCTGGAGACTGGTGTCCTAGGTTTGTAGGTGCAGCGGCTGTCTGGTGGCCCCGCCCCTGGGGACCAATGCCCCCCTCCCCCTTGTTCCATCCCCAGCCCCCCACTGCCTCACAGCCAGGCTGACCGGTATGACCTCAGCTGGGACCAGCAGCTCAACCTGGCCTACGTGGGCGCCGTCCCTCACGGTGGCATCGAGCAGGTCCGGACCCACTGGCTGCTGGGGCTCATCACAGCCAGGTGAGTCATGGGGGCAGCTGGGCAGAGCGCCCTCGATGGAGATGAAGACCGAGCCTGAGAGGGGACAGTGTGCAGGTGCAGGGGGGCCGGTGGTGGGGGCAGAGCGGAGTGAGGGTTTCTGCTCTGAGCAGCTGTCGCCCCGACACTTCTGGCAAAATGTCCTGTGTGGAGGAGGCTGTGGGGGGCTGTGGGGGCTGCTGGGGCAGCCCTGAGTTTGAGCACAGCTGGCTTCCCACTGGACAGGGCTTGGAGCCTCAGGGTCTGGCGGGTGCCCCGCTGCACCAGCTTTGTGGCTGGAGCCAGCCCGGGAGAGTGGGCACCCACATGCCTGGTGCCCAGTGTTCTGGGTCGGCTTTGCAGGAATGCCGCCCAAGGGCTGGGCCGCACTTGTGCGGGTCACGCCCACCTTTGGGCCTGCAAGGCTCCGCCCGGCCGAGGTGCGAGACCGAAGGAACACTTGGGTGTGTGTTCGAAGGGCTTCCAGAGACACAGAGACCCTCGTGGCTCTGGCCAGAGCTGCCACCTCGCCCCCGGAGGGATGGGGGCTGGGCAGGCCAAGGGAGGCCTCATGATTGCCTTGGGGCCCTTGTTCAAATGAGACGGCGACACCCAGTGTCAGATTTGCCCTGCAGGACCACGTACACAGCACCACGGCCCAGGCTGGCACAGCGGTGGTTCGTTTCAAAGGCGCAGCTCCCGGGTGGTCAGGTGTCGGGGTCCCTGGTTCCTCTGGGGCATAGCCTCAGTTCGGGGGGACCGTGCTCATTGCCGTCAGCACCGGACGGTGTGAGCACGTCTGCCGAGGGCTCCTGGACAGGCGGACAGGCTGGTGTCGGGCACTCACCGTGCTAGAGGGTGGAGTCGGTGGCCGTCTGGTCCCCGTGGCAGGCTCGGGCCGCCTGCACGGCGCTGTGCACGCTGTGGAACAGCTGCCCCGCCTCGGCCGCATCCCCTGGGGCCTCCTCAAGGAACCCGCCTCTCTTCAGGGTGTCCCTCACCGAGGGGCTGCAGCAGGCCAGGAGCAGGGTGATGCCCAGGGCCCTGTAATCTCGGCGCAGGTCCTGCAGCACGGCCACACCGGCCGCGTCCAGGAACAGCAGTGGAGCGCAGTCGATGACCACTGTGTGGAAGCTGGCCGCCGTGGGCATCAGCCTCGCGGCCGTGCTGGTGCCTGGGCTCAGGTCCGTGCCCTCGACAGGGTCTCCCTCACTGACCCTGGCCTCTGGGCCCCGCCCCTTCCTCGCGGTGGCCACTCTCCCTGCGTCCAGCCCCGTGAGGCTGTAGAGCGACCGCAAGAAGAAGTCCTTGTTGGCGTAGAAGAGCGGCCCGGCGAAGCGGAACACGTGCACGCCCGGCTCCGGGACCAGGCCCTCAAACTCTGCCGTGTCCTCGTAGAAGCCAGAGTCCCCGATCCGAGCGAGCAGGGTGGCCCGTGGGCGTCGTGTGCGGCCAGCCAGACTGAGCAGGGACAGGAGGATGCCGGCCAGCAGCCCGACCTCGATGCTGACCAGCACGCAGGTGGCTGCGGTGGCCACCCAGACTAGCGCGTCAGCCGGGCTGAGCCGCCACAGCCGCGGGACGTCCCTGACCTTGCGCAGGGCCCCGCGCAGGCTGACGATGATGACGCAGGCCAGCACGCTCCGCTGCAGGTCCCGGAACAGCGGCGCCAGCACCAGCAGCACCAGCAGCACCACGGCGGCGCTGACCACGCTGGACAGCTGCGTGTGGCAGCCGGTGGCCGTCTTCACCAGGCTCTTGGACAGGGCGGCGCTGGTGGCGAAGCAGTGGAAGAAGGCAGGCAGCACGTTGCAGCAGCCCACGGCCAGCAGCTCCTGGTTGGCTCTCACGGAGTAGCCGTGGCTCCGGGCGAACATCTCCGCCAGAGAGATGGAGAAAGCGGAGCCCACCAGGGCCAGGGGCACGGCGTCCAGCACCACGCGCCACATCAGCCCGGGGTCTGGCACCCGGGGGGGCATGAAACCGGTGGGGATGTCCCCGGCCACGCTGGAGCCAAACCGCTCGTGGAGGCGTCCAAAGTGGGACACCAGCGTGGCCGTCACGATGACCAGCAGCTCCGTGGGCAGGGGCACCTTCAGGCGGTGGCGGCAGCGGTCCGACAGCTCCTTCCCAGCCAGCAGCGCGGCCAAGCACGTGGCGCTGGTGAGCATGTCGCACAGGTTGGCCTGCCCGGCGCTGCGCACCAGGCTCAGCCACGTGCTGAGAACCATGCCCGGCCCTTGGTGCCGCGGCACCCTCACGCCTAGCAGGTGTTTCAGCTGCGAGGTCAGGATGGTCACCGAGGTCCCCATGGCAAAGCCATCGAGCAGGGGCTGTGAGAGGTAGGTGGATACGAAGCCCAGCCGGAGGATGCCCATGAGTACCTGTGGACAGAGTGAGGTCAGGGCAGCAGGGCTGCCAGCGGGGGGACCGTGGCACGGAGACTAACACCCCTTCCTCGCTGCCGCCGTCTTCCCGGACGGGCTCTCTCGGAGACCCTTGCCCATGCACGTGCTCACGTAGGCACTGCAGACATGGAGGTGCGCACGTGCCCTTACGTGTGCGCTCCAGGCGCTGGAAAGCCACTCCTTTCTCCTCTCCTGTGGGTGGCACTGTCCCCCTCCCCCGAGACCTGGGGCACTTGGGAGGGTATGACATCAGGTGGACAGGACAGCCCTGGCACAGGGTGTGGGGAGGCCTCTCAGGGTCCCGCCTGGGACAGGAGGCTGCATGGGCCAATGTCCGGCCTTTTGGGAACTGAGGCCACACTCAGCCAGCCATTCCTGGACAGGGTCCCTGTTCCTGGGCATCCTCAGACCTTCGGTGGCCCATCCGGGGGTGCCGTCCCATGCCCATCTGTGTCTGTGCCTGCTCTGTCCTTGCTGGTTAAACCCACTGTCCTCTGAGGCCTTGACCCTGCACTGCCCTGCCCTTGACCCTTCTGGGGTGGGGGTGAGCGAGCGAGGGATCTGGTCCTGAGTGCCAAGGAGCCGGTCTGGGCCTGTGCCCGGCTCTCCGGAGCCCAGGCTGGCCAGCCCCTCACCTGGTAGATCCCAGCCACCAGTGTCAGGGCGGTGGCAACACGGATGGCATAGCAGTCCTGCCCGCAGTCCTGCGGCCCGAGCGCCGGAGCAGCCGAGGTGTTGACGGTGCTGCCGTTGTCCCCGGGCCCCGGGCTGTCCCTGGCGGGGTCGAAGCCAGCCAGCAGGAGCTCTCGGTCCACCACCTGGCCCACCATGAGGCAGAGGAGGCTGAAGATTCCCATGGACACGTGGCGCGAGGTGCCCATGAGGAAGTAGATGAGGTTCGCGAAGAAGGATGTGTACAGACTGTAGATGGGCTGCAGCCCAGCCAGGAGCGAGTAGGCGATGGCCTGTGGCACCAGGATGATGCCGATGACCAGTCCGGACATGACGTCGCCCGCCAGGGCCTCCTGGGGGCGGTAGCGAGGCAGCCAGCGTGTGGCGGGGAGCAGATCTTGCACCAGCGCCCAGGTCCCGCGTGCGCTGCAGGTGCGGCCCCGCCACAGCCTGGCTTTAAGCATCTCGCGCAGGCCGGGGGGCACCGGGGGCTGCCGGCGGACCAGCACCAGCCCCCCGCCGTGCTGCGTGCAGTTGGGGGACACTTCCATCCTGGGAAAACCTGAAACGGAGGTGGGCATCATTGCGGGGGTCAGCGGGTGGCAGGGTCCAGCTCCACGGCTCCCTGCCCACGTCCCATGCCCACGTCCATGCCAGAGCCCCCTCCACTCCCTCACCCAAACCACCAGGGTCCCTCTGGCGGCCCCCACCTCCTCTGCACATGGACCCCGGGCCTGGAGGAAGAGGGCCTCCTGGTGCCCCCTGCTGAGCCTTGCAGATAGGGGGACCCCAGATCTTTGCTGGGGGAGAGGCTGCTCACACAGCAGCACTTGCCACCCCACACCCCACCCCATGGTCTTTGGGGCAGAATTCCTGGGATGTGCTTTGGGGGGTGATCTTAGATGGGGCCAACTGGGAGGGAAGTGGGGGTGACTGGCATCTGTCACCTGCCATCAGTTGGGACTGTGGGACACAGTCCTGGGTTAGGGTCCCAGACCACACAGGTGCACCGTGGAACGCAAGTCTGGGACTATCCCTTGTGTCCGGAGGGCAGCTCGCCTTCCGGGGCCCAGCCCCATCCTTGACTTCCCACTCGCTGGCCCAGGACACGTGGCCTGGAGTTTCCCTGGGGTGTGGAGGACAGCCAGGGAGGAGGTGTGGGCAGGCAGGCACAGCCCCCCGGGAGCACCAGAGGGATGTTATGAGTTGTGTCTCCTTCTGCCAAGATCTCCCCACATGAGGGTCCCCCAAGCTCCCAGGGTCTAGGTGTGTGGAGTGAGGGCTGTTGAAATGGCATCTGCCTTCTGCCTGAGTGTCCGTAAACGAAGCCCTAGAACCCTCATCCCCTCCTTCACCCAGGGAGCTGCCTCTGCTGTGGTTTCGGGGGCTTCACGGCCCTGCAGGGGGGCCCCGGGGTGGTGCTTACCTGATGGAGCCCCTCACAGCGAGGCCTCTGGCCCGTCGGCCCTCCAAGAGCGGACTCGGCGGCCGGCGGCACCTGCAGAGCCCTCTGGCTGCTTAGCCGGCGGGCTTCTGACGCGGCTGGAGCCGGGAGCCAGGCCGCAGCAGACTGGGCGCCCACCGAGGGCAGTGCTCTGGGTCACCACGTGACTGCTTAGCCAAACTGGGCTTGCGGTTCAATGATTTACCCCACAGTTTGCTGAGTCATGGGTTTCCCCCCCCCCCCGCCGATGAGTGTTACCCGAGTGGCTAACCCAGGGAGCTGTGCTGGAATCGCAGCTGCCCAGGAACTGCCATAGTGTGGGCCTGATCGGCTCGCAGCCTCCCGTGGGGTCCGGGCACGGGACAGGGTGGGTGAGGGCAGCAGAGAGCTGGAGCAGGGAGCTTGGGGTCGGGGGTCCTCGGGGAGGTAGAAGGTGCACAAGCCCAGCCAGCCCCGGGATGAGGCACCGGCTGCCTGAGACCCTGCAGCCGGGGCTCAGTATTGTGGTCGCACGACTGACCAAGGGCAGGCAAGGATGAGAGGGTCGGGGGTTGGGGGCGCTGGGCTCTCCATTCCATCCCTGGACCTCCTCCCTGATCTGCCGTCAGACAGTTCCGGTCTGCGCTGGAGCACAGGCCCAGTGTGCCCGAGCCATCGGGGCGGCCATGTCCCGGCCTCTGTTCTGTGTTCTCGCGTGGAAGGCAGGTGTTGGGCTGCTGTGGAGTGTGTGTGTGCACACGTGTGTAGATTGCTGTGGGGGTACCAGGCGTCGGGACGCATTACCAGGCAGGTGTACCCTTCTGGCTGTGGGAGAGGGGGTCCAATCCCCGGTGACTGGCAGGTGCCTGGCCTTGCTGCACCCCCAGTCTCTGTGTGGCACGTGGGGTCTGCCTAGGAGAGCTGGAATGAAGGTAAATGATCACCTCATGCCCCACCAAGGGTGGACAGCTGCTTTTAGAAAGATTATTCTGAATCAGGTCCCTTGCCTTTACACTGAGTTACATGGAGGCGAGCCTTGGTCACCGCCATGTTGAGGGATCGTGGGGCCCTCCCGGGGGCTGTCTTAGCCCCTGTGCTCTCCCGTCCACCCAGGACACAGCTGGCCGAGTGACTCCGCACCTAGCACCCCAGAGTCCAGCCCAGGACCCACTCGGCCTCTGTGGGAGCGCTGTGTCCAGCCGAGGAGTTGTGTTTTGGGCCGAGGGTACGAGCTACAGCAGTTCAGGGCTTCGGGCCCTGCCCAGGGGCAGAGAAGGCTCACCTCAGGGTGCAGAGAGGAGGGTAGCTGTTGAGGGGTCATATAAACTTTAGCTCCTGTCCCAGCTGCTGGCAAGGGGGCAGTGAGAGAATTCCTTGGGTGGCCTGCCAGGTGGGAGCCTCATGCCCCTTGGGGTCTCCCCAGATGGGGGACAGAGCACAGGCTGTGTGACAGAGGAGCAGAGGCCAGGGCACATACACGTGTGTGCAAGCTGGGGGAAGTGCTGGTGTAGAAAGGGATACTTGGGGTGGGGGCCTAATGTAGAAGCAGGCCTTCCTCTGTCTTAGGAAGGGGAAGGGAGCCTCTCTGGAGGCTCTGGACGGGAAGCACCTGGGGTGAGACTCAAGGCAAATGGAGATATTTCAGGGAGGGGCTATTCTGGTCCATCCAGACCCCCTGTGGAGGGGCCGGCCTTGGCGGCTGGCTGCAGCCCCTGCCCAGGCTGCCTGTCTAAATCAGGCGAAGAGATAACAGTGAGGTCAGGAGTGACCTTTGAGAGAATTCAGGACACCTCCCCCACCCCTGCCCCTACCAAGTCTCTGTTTGCGAACTGAGGCTGGCGCTTTTCACCTGGTCTGGCCAGGCACAGGGGGGGCAGGCTCTGGGCCCTCGCCTGCCACAGGGGCTGCTGACGCCCACTCGTGCCCTCACGAAGGTGGGCGCTGGGAGCTGCAGACCTCCCTGAGGCAGGGGCCACAGGGTCTAGGGCAGATCCGCCGGGACCTCCCTCGGGGCTTCTGCCCAGCTCTCTGCCACGTGGCTGTTTCCTTAGTATTTGTCCTTAAATCACCGTTTTAAGTGATCAAGCGCGCTTATTTGTTAAGGGAACACTGCATCCTGACCCCAAGTGCAAAGGTGAGGGGGTGCAACCACCTCGAGGGCCCTGAAGACCAGACCCGAGCTGCTCCCTAAAGAGCTGCTCCCTAAAGACGCGCGGTGTGCAAGCCCAGAGGTTCGAGGTGGGAAGGCGGAGAGTAAGCGTCTGGCCCTGAGCCTGACGCCCCCCTACGCGCGTCCTCAGACCCCGGATGGTTCCCTCGGGGCGGTACGCGCTGCATCTCCCCCTCCGAGCCGGAGCCGCCCCGGGCTGGCCGTGCGCGCTCCCCTCCGTCCGTCGGCTCGGGGGAGCGCGCGCGGCCGCGGCCCCGTCCTCACGCGCTCGTGCACGCGCGCGCCCGGGGCCCCCTCCCCGCCCCCCCGCCTCCCCCGAGCACTCACCGGCCCCGGCGCAGCGAGGTCCTCCGGCGCCCGCGCTCAGGCCCTGCGTGGGGCCCCGGAGCCGCCGGCCGCCCGCGCCGCCGGCGTGCGTGAATGGGGCCTTTGTGCCGCCGCCGCAGTCCCGGCCCGCGTGCCAGGAGGGAGGCCTCGCGCGCAGGTTGGGACCCTGGCGGGGGACCGCGGAATGGAGGCCTGTGGGCCAGAGACCGCGCCTCTCTGCCAGGGGAGCGCTGGGGTGGGCCATGCACTTCGCCTCACTGCTCAGCCCCCTCCCTAAATTAGTTTTGTCAAATCTCCTCTGGAGGGGGCCATGCAGGGGGAGCCCAAGGTCCTGAGAGAGAGACAGAGACCGTGGGACCTAAGGACTATTCCCTCGGGCTCCTTGGCCAGGGGCCGCCTCTGATGTCGGTTCCTAGGGCAGGTGTATTAGCCCCCAGGGTATCCTTGGCTGCTGAGGCTGGCCGGGAAGGGGACACTCCTAGCCACTCGGGGTGACAGGCTGGGGATGCCTCTGCTGCCAGGCTCCCCCATGGTACCCCGCTGGCCCAGGACACCAAGCACAGGAGCGTTTATCTGAGGTCTGCTGTGCCCCTGCCCAGTGTAAGCTCCGCGGGCTGAGGTTATCACTGCCAGGGTGGCCCAAGCTAGCCCGGAGCCCCTGCGTAGGCCTTCGCTTTCCCTCTGGTCACCCCGTCACCGTGGCCCACCCCTCTCCCCCCACAGTAGAGGAACTTTGGAACTGTCTGCTGTGCACATTTAATTTTTACCCAAGTGCTGTTAGTTTTCTTTGCTGCCCGTGTGACCTTTGGATGGGAGAGGAACGGGTGAGGGGCGTGGTCCTGCTGATCTGCGGGCGGGAGGATGCGCCCTGCACAGAGCGGCCAGCAGGGGGCGCAGAGCGAGGGGCCGGGGACACACAGGAGGCACGTGTGCGTGGTGGCTGGACTTGGTCCCTTGGGTGGGCTTTGGGAGCCAGGCCCAGACTCAGCCTTGACCTTGTACAAAGTAAGGGGTGGGGGAGAGGAGGACATGGAGGGGAGGTGTTGACTTGTCCGTGTCCTCACTGTGTCCAGGAAGATGACTGGGCCATGGGACCGGGAGGTGACAGATGAAAAGCTCTTGAGGGCCGGGTTCCACCGTGACCCCACCCTGCCCCAACTGTCTACACGCAGGACAAACTCGGCTGCCACAAGAGGGCGCAAGGCAGGCATTTGCCACCTTCCTCTCTCAGACAGACAGACGGAGCGGTGGGTTCTCAGGGGAAGCCCTGAGCCCGCCGCCACCCACCTGCCAGTGCTCCTCCCTGGGCACACCTGTCCCCAACCCGGGCCAACCCCCAGCTCAGCGCTTGCTCCTGCGCTGTCCCCACCCCGCCTGTGCCTGACCAGAAGGCCGCCAGCTGCGTCACCCAGTCCCCAGTGCTAGGCCCGCCTGGATGTCTGCCTCCGCGAGGGCGCACGCCTGCCCGTCAGCACACGTCCCTCCGCCTCCTAAGTCCGTCTGCCTCAGTCCTTCCTGCTGCCTTTGCGGCCACCACCCAGTCCTCGCACTGCACCTCTGCCTGGGGACCTTTCAGAACCAGGGCAGGACTACGGGGACAGTAAAAGGATCATCAGTTGTCAGGAGGTGGGGGGCAGGAGGGTGAACAGGGGGGCACCCGGGGCGTTTCTAGGGCAGTGAGGCAGCTCTGCGTGGCCCCAGGGAGCTGGGCACCTGCCGACATGCGCTCGTCCAGACCCACAGGTCGTGCACCCTGTGTGGTCTCGGGGTGGTGACGCCTCAGCTCCAACAGGTGCACCCCCTGGTGGGGGTGGGGGTCGTGGGGGGGACCGTAGGGGTGCAGGGGGACGTGGGCCATCTCTGTGCCTCCCTCAGCTTTGTGTGAGTCTAAAACTTCTTAATGGGTGCCTGGGGGACTCAGTCGGTTAAGCGTCGGACTTCGGCTCAGGTCATGATCTTAAGGTTCGTGGGTTCGAGCCCCGCATCGGGCTCTGCGCTGACAGCCCAGAGCCTGGAGCTGCTTCTGATTCTGTGTCTCCCTCCCTGCCCCTTCCCTGCTCACGCTGTGTGTGTGTCTCTCTCAAAAATGAATATTTTTTAAAAATTAGAAACTGCTCTTAAAACAATAAATCTTAGAGTCATGGCACTTGTCTGTGTGGGCCTCTGAAGGGGCTCCCTGTTTCCTTCTGAGTCAGGGTCCCGTCCTCACCCGGGGCACGAGGCCCCGAATGACATCCTCTGTCACCCTGTTCTGCCCCAGGCCCACTTGCTGCTTTCTGCTGCTTGACTACCACGGCTTTATTCCTACCCCAGGACCTTTGCATGTGCTGCCTATCTGTTCCCCGAGGCATTCTCCTTGCTGGTTTGCCTTGTTTCTTGGTTGTTACCTGAGAGAGGGCCTCCGTGCCTGATCATTGGCTCCCTGTCACTTCTCCTTCATGGTACATCTGATGTGTCCTTAAAGATTCAGATAGTTGCCTGATGATTCCTGCGCCCTGTCACAATGTGAGCCTGGAGGAAATTGGGTCCCAGTCTGGAATGGGTGTAGGAGGGTGGGGAGGCTGCCCTCCATTTTCTGGCTGCCCGTGTTGCCTCTCGGAGTGTGAGAGAGGGGAGAGGGTACTGTTGAGACACCTCTGGAGCCCTGCAGAGACGCAGGCGCAGCACCCACCAGGTCCTACCAGGCTCTTATCCTGGGGCTCCCCAGTCCCAAGGCTCCCCCGTCCACTGTCTTCAGCGTGCCTTGCCCTCCCCCACTCCGTCCTGTTGTACTTTTCCCGAGCGGCCTGCCTGCCTCACGCCACGCCTGAGCCCGAAGCTGTTCTGAGCTCCCAAAGGCTTGGGGGTGGGGTTCAGGTACAGGCACACTAGTTCAAACGAAGCCGTGAATGACTGGTAGGCTTCCATCATTGGTGTTTTCCAAAGAGTGGGACCCTTGAGGAGTCTGGATTTGAATCCTGTGTGCACCTTGCAGTCTCCCTACCTGTGCGAACGCAGCCTCAGTTCCAGCCCGGGGCCCAGTTCTCTCTGCCCTGACACTGAGTGTCCTTGTGTAGGGGCTCAGTCGAGCAAGGCCTGAGCTACAACTTCACCAGTCTGGACGGGTACCTGGATCTTCTCAGGGAGAACCAGCTCCTCCCAGGTGAGCAGCCAGCCCTGCCCTCCACCTGCCAGTCCTGCCCCCCCCTCCATCCCCCCTCCTCTGGGGCCTCACTGGTGACACACCAGGGAGGCTGGCCTCTGTGCGGAGCCCAGGCTGGGCGGGACCGAGGGGCCGTGTGGGCCAGTGGGCAGGACCACCACCTCCGTGTGTCACAGGCTTTGAGCTGATGGGCAGCCCCTCCAGACGCTTCACCGACTTTGAGGACAAGCAGCAGGTGTTTCGGTGGAAGGAGCTGGTCTCCCTCTTGGCCCGGAGATACATCGGTGGGCAGGATGCAGGCCACAGAGGGAAAGGGCGTGCGCCTGGGGGGGCTCCTCTGCAATCACCCAGGCCACCTTGTCGGTCTCTGCCATGAACCCTGTGCCAGGGCCTTGTAATGGGGGAGGCGGCCAGGCAGGGTGGGTGGGCTGGCCGGAATGAGAGGTCCTCATCACCTCCCAGCCTCCGATGTGGGTCGGCCTCCCTTCCAGCCGGGGTAGGCTTGGTCTGGTCCCCGGGGGCCTGCGTGCCAGCAGGGACGCTCTGCAGACAGGTATGGACTCCCGCACGTTTCCAAGTGGAACTTTGAGACGTGGAACGAGCCAGACCACCACGACTTTGACAACGTGTCCATGACCTTGCAAGGTGGGTGGCCCCTCCTGAGGTCCTGCGGGCTGAAAAAGGGCGGGAGCAGCCCCTCCGGCGCTGGGGTGTGGACTCCGAGGCCCCTCCCACCCAGGCTTCCTGAACTACTACGACGCCTGCTCCGAAGGCCTGCGCGCTGTCAGCCCTGCTCTGCGCCTGGGCGGCCCCGGGGACGCTTTCCACCCCTTGCCGCACTCCCCGCTGTGCTGGGGCCTCCTGGGGCACTGTCACAACGGCACCAACTTCTTCACGGGGGAGCTGGGCGTGCGGCTGGACTACATCTCCCTCCACAAGAAGGTACAAGCTCCGGCCCCCGCCCCTCCCCACGCCTGGCAGCCCCGCCCCCCCCCCCCCCCCCCCCCCCCCGCCTGCCGGGCCTTTGGCGGGTCACGTGAGCTGGCCCCAGTGGTCCTGAGGTTGGCCTCCCCAGGGCGCGGGCAGCTCCATCTACATCCTGGAGCAGGAGCAGGCGACGGTGCAGCAGATCCAGCGGCTCTTCCCCAAGTTTGCTGACACCCCCATTTACAACGACGAAGCAGACCCGCTAGTGGGCTGGTCCCTGCCGCAGCCTTGGAGGGCCGACGTGACCTACGCGGCCCTGGTGGTGAAGGTAGGCCCACCCCCGGGCCTCCCCCCGGAGCGGAGTCCCTGGGGGTGAAGGCAGGTGCGCCCCGGACCTCCCCCGGATCAGTGTCCCTGGGAGGTGAAGGCAGGCGCGCCCGGACCTCCCCGCAAAGCGGTGTCCCTGGGGGTGAAGGCAGGCACGCCCGGACCTCCCCTGGATCAGTGTCCGTGGGGGGTGAAGGCAGGCGCCCCGGACCTCCCCGCGGAGCGGGGTCCCTGGGGGCTGAAGGCAGGTGCACCCGGGCCTCCCCCGGAGCGGTGTCCCTGGGGGGTGAAGGCAGGCGTCCCGGACCTCCCCGCGGAGTGGGGTTCCTGGAGGCTGAAGGCAGGCGCACCCGGGCTTCCCCCGGAGCGGCGTTCCTCACGGGGAGGTGGAGGGCGGTCCCGGCGTGGGGCCTGGAACACCCCAACCCCCTGGGTCCCCGCAGGTCATCGCGCAGCACCAGAACCTGCTGGTGGCCAACGCCAGCGCGCCCGTGCGCTACGCGCTCCTCAGCAACGACAACGCCTTCCTGAGTTACCACCCGCACCCCTTCACGCAGCGCACGCTCGCGGCGCGCTTCCAGGTCAACAACACGCGCCCGCCGCACGTGCAGCTGCTGCGCAAGCCGGTGCTCACCGCCATGGCGCTGCTGGCCCTGCTGGGTACCCCCGCCTCGCCTTCTCCCCTGGCCCCGACTGCAGGCCGACGAGGCCGCCAGTGCACCCGGGGCTGGGGCCTCGGGTTGGCAGGGCGTCCTACCGGGCCCTAGTGGTTTGTGCAAGGGCCCCTGGCGGGGAGGCATGGGTGTCCGTGCCCTGCCGGGGGGTGGGAGCGGCTCTTGCCCCCAACCGGTTCTGCTCCCCCCAGCGCGCTGGGCCGCAGAGGCTGTGGTGCGGCGGGGCGCCTCCTGGGGGGGGGGGGGGGGATGGCAGGAAGCCAGGCCTCGGGAGGTCAGAGGGGCTGCGACCGCCGCCTAGCCACGACCCCACTCCTCGCCCCGCAGACAGCCAGCAGCTGAGGGCCGAGGTGTGGCGAGGCGGGACGGTGCTGGACAGCAACCACACGGTGGGCGTCCTGGCCAGCGCGCACCGCCCTGCCGGCCCCGCGGACTCCTGGCGCGCCACGGTGCTGGTCTACGCGAGCGACGACACGCGCCCCCACCCCAACCGCAGCGTCCCCTTGACCCTGCGCCTGCATGGGGTGCCCCCGGGACCCGGTGAGCTGGGGTCCCAGGGAAGGGGTGGCTCTGGAGGGGCGGGGCCTGGAGGGGCGGGGCCGGCGAGACGTGGCATCCGGGTCCGGTCCGCAGGGCTCGTCTATGTCACATTCTACCTGGACAACCGGTTCAGCAGCCCGCATGGCGAGTGGCAGCGCCTCGGCCGGCCGGTCTTCCCCTCTGCAGAGGAGTTCCGGCGCATGCGCGCAGCCGAGGTCAGCGCAGGGTGGGGGACGGGCCGGGGTGGCTCCCGAGGTTCCAGGGCCCCTGAGTACCAGTCCCTGTCCCCAGGACCCTGTGGCCGTGGCGCCGCGTCCCTTCCCTGCCAGCGGCCACCTGACGCTTCGCCCGGAGCTCCGGCTGCCCTCGCTCTTGCTGGTGCACGTGTGCGCACGCCCAGAGAAGCCGCCGGGCCAGGCAAGTGGCAGCCCCCTCCCCCGCTGCCCAGGCCCCCCCAGGCCCCCAGTCATGGCGGCTCTCTCCCTGCAGGTGACCCGGCTCCGAGCTCTACCCCTGACGAGTGGGCAGGTGCTCTTGGTCTGGTCGGACGAGCACATCGTCTCCAAGTGCGTGAGTGGGCTCTTTCCCAGGACTCCTAATCCCCCTCCTGGAGTCCCCGCTTCGGTCCCTGGAGGCTTCAGTGCCCATGTAGTCACTCAGCTGTGGTCCTCCAAGCCTCTGCCCCTCACCCCCAGCACCACTGCTGGCACAACCACACAAGTGGCCCAAGACGCCACGCCTGTTGATGGGGGCGCGGGGTACCTACAGGGGACATTTACAGGTGGCACTTGGTCCCCTGTCCCCTCTCTTCATGGAGCTGGCCTGTCATCCGGGAGGAGTCAGAGAAGGGGCTGTAGGGAATGGGGTGGTCAGGCCACGGTGTCCACTCACCGCACCTGGACGCCAGCCCTGGTCCTGACCGGCCTTCCCCAGGTGCCTGTGGACGTATGAGGTCCAGTTCTCCGCGGATGGAGAGGGGTACGCTCCTGTCAGCAGGAAGCCGTCGACCTTTAACCTCTATGTGTTCAGCCCAGGTGCGCCTCCCGCCCGCGGCCCGGGACTCAGCACGGTGTTCCCGAGGGGGGGGAGTCCAGGGCCCTGTGAAGCCCGGCGTTAGGGGGCTCTAGGAATCTGGGCGGGTTTGAGGAGGCATGCGCTCAAGACCACACGTGTGTGTTTACACCTTCAGACACCGCCGTCACCTCTGGCTCCTACCGGGTTCGAGCAGTGGACTACTGGGCCCGACCGGGCCCCTTCTCGAACCCCGTGCGGTACCTGGAGGTCCCTGCCCCGTGAGGGCTGCCGCTGCCCGGTGGCCGTGAGCCGGCACTGACCAGTGGGCCTGGGCGGCCGGGAGCCGAGGCGGGCCAGGCCGCCATCGGCCGGAACTTGGCTCTGCTCGCCCTCTCCTGTGACTCGCTCGCCTCCTTAAAGTGCCTTTCCGCTCGTCAGTCCTGGGGTTGGCTTTTGTGGGTGGCACGCGGCCAAGTCGGGGCCTCGAGCAAGACCCTCCCCACCCCCCTTCCAGAGTGCTTCCCCCCCGCCCGTGGGAGCCAGGATGGGGGGCAGGCCCAGCACAGGGAGACTGAGGTCTGGCTGCCATTAGGGTGGCTGCCCTGCCTGCCTGGGGTCTCTGGCATCTCTGTTGGAGGCAGTGGGCCCCACTTCTGTCCCTTGTTCTGCAGAGCAGGGGCACTGCCTGGGTCAGGTTGGGGCCCAGGAAGGGACGCCCTTCCTGAGCCCAGACAGGCTGTCCCCTGTACCCCACCAGGTGGGAGGCTGGGTGGGGCTTCCAGGCTGTCTGGTCCAAACCACGGCCAGTGGCAGGAAGGGCCCACAGTGTCATCTGCGGGCTGTGCCCGCCCCCGTGGTCATCCCGGTTCCATACCTGAGCCCAGACGGAAACAGATGGCACGCTGAGACCATTTACAGAGATGGGACAATGGGCAGGAAGCTGACGGGCTGTGCAGAGCCCTGGGACCCCTTCCGACACCTGCACCCCACCCGGCAGACATGACAGGTGGTGGGCACTTATCTGTCCTGAGAGAGACCACCTGGCGAGGAGCAGAGACTTCAGCCCATGGGTGCAGCCAGCCTGGGGGCCTGTGAGCAGGTGTGGGGTGTGGAGGCTCTGATCTCACGCTCCCCCTCTGCTGCCCTCTGGGGCTACGTTGGGCTCAGGACTCGGGGAGGGGCAGATGGAAGACCAGACCCACTCAGCCCCTCAGTTCTCCAAAACCTGCTAGTCCCATCTACATGAACAACTCAGGGCCCACCACGTCTCCCCAGCTGCCCGTCACGGAAGAGGGCGCAATCATCCTGCTCTCTGAACCCAAAGTCAGTGCCCACCCCTCCTTCCCCACGTGGGTACCTCAGTGCCGGGGGGGGGGGTCCTGTGGGGACACCGTTACCCACTGTGATTAGCACACAAGGGGGCAGTCCCCCAGGTGCCTGCCCTGTCACGAGGCCCTGTCACAGCCAGCCCAGGTGGTCACGACAAAGTGTAACAAAGTCCCGCAGACCACATGGTTCAAACTACAGAAACCCCTTCTCTCCCAGGCCCAAAGGCCAGTCCAAGACCGACGTGCGGGCAGCGTTGCTTCCTTTGAGGCCTCTTTCCTGCATGCGCCTGCGTCCTAGGGTCCCCTTCTTGGAAGGACACAAGTCACATGGGATTGACCTCCCATGATCTCCTCTGTAAAGGTCCCGTCTAAGGATACAATTCTATTCTGAGGCACTGGGGCCAGAACTTCAACATAAGAATTTGTGGGGGACAGGGGTGTCTGAGGGGCTCAGTCGGATAGATGGCCCATCTCAGCTCAGGTCATGATCTCACAGTTGACAAGTTCCAGCCCCGCGCTGGGCTCTGCGCTGACAGCTCGGGGCTTGGGGCCTCCTTCCGGTTCTGTGGCTCCCTCTGCCCCTCCCCTGCTTGCACTCCGTCTCTCTCTCTCTCTCTCTCAGAAATAAATAATAAACTAAAAAAAAAAACGACTGTGGGGGGCTACAGCTCAGCTCCTAATGAGCACCCCCATTTCCCCATGGCAGTTGGCATCTGTCCCCCTCTGGTGAAAGCAGCCCCTCTGCCTGGTGGCTCAGCGGCCCGAGGAGCCGCCCCGGCGTCAGGCTTACGGGAGTGGGCTGAGCTGCCTGGGGGGCCAGGCCCCGCGAGCTCGCAGAGCAGAGCCCCCCGGGCGGTGAGGCTGCCCCCCGCCCTGCCCCCACACCGGCAGCTCGCAGCCTCAGCCCTGAGTCCCTGGCACGAGCCAGCCGCCCTCGTCTGGTGGCCCTCTGGGTCCCTCCTCTGCAGGTGACTGTGCTCCAGGGCAGTCCGTGGAGACGGAGCCCTGGCACCACCGCGCCCTCTGCCAGGCCTGCTGTCCCCACCGCGACTGTAGTTTCCACGTAGTCAGCCTGTCACCAGGTTGCCGACCCTTCCTCATTCTCTGACCCGGTGACCGTTAGCTTTGGTCTCTGCGGATTTGAATTGGGCTTCCTGAGAGTTGGGGTATCCACGTGACAGGCCCCCGCACAGCCTGTGTCCCTGCTGCCAGCCTCTGCCTGGGCCCGTGGAGACAGCCCTCGATGGCAGGGAGATTGTCTAGGAGTCTCGTGGGGGGGACGCCCCAGCTCTACGTGGGGCTCTCCCCGGGACGCAGCAGCCTCCCTCTGCACCCCCAG
Source organism: Mungos mungo (assembly GCA_004023785.1). NCBI lineage: Eukaryota > Metazoa > Chordata > Mammalia > Carnivora > Herpestidae > Mungos > Mungos mungo. The sequence goes on from PISW01013533.1 coordinate 18,727, forward strand.
ACCTTGTCCTCAGGCTCCCTATCTTGCTGTAGGAGTCTGGCCGACCGCACCCACTCCTGGGTGCCGCCCTGGGTAAAGGCAAGCATGTTTGCCCGTAACTCACGTCTGCATGTTTCCCGTATTTCCCAGCAGCCAACGGGAACTCCTGGTAAAGCCCTCGGTCGGCTGAGCGGGCCCAGTCTCCAGGATTTACCCTTCAGGACAGGACACTGCACGTCCTTGGTTCTCCTTGGGCACTTAGGTCACATGGCCACCGGGTAAATGGGGTCAGACCTCAGCAGCAAGCTCAGAGCCGCTTTTCAAGTGGATAATTTATCTTTTTAATGTTTATTTTTGAGAGACACAGCGCAAGCAGGGGAGGAGTAGAGAGAGGGAGACACAGAATCCTAAGCAGACTCCAAGCTCTGAGCTGTCAGCACAGAGCCCGACGTGGGGCTTGAACTCCCAAACCACGAGATCATGACCTGAGCCGAAGTCGGACGCTTAACTGACTGAGCCCCCGGCGCCCCTCAAGTGGATGACTGGGCGAGGAGGACACGGCCCTGCGCTAGGGCCCGGGGGTCTGCGCTGCAGGGCTCCTCGTGGGCACTTGCTGCCGGCAACATGGGCCTGACGGGCGTCCACCTGAGTGGCGGGCTGTCCTGTGTCCTGCCGGATGAGCTGCAGATCTCCTGCCAGCACTGCCTGACACCCCAGAAGTCGGTTAGAGAAGCACATGCATGCGTGGTGTATGCTACGCCCCGAGTTTAGAGTCTCCCCAAGCAGACTTCGGCCCGCAGAAGTAGTGCTGTCAGGCCCAGTGACTCACCTTACGCAGGACAGCCCGGCCTTTCCCGGCCCGTCGGATCCAGGCTCTCCTGGAAGCTTCTGACCTTTCCCAGCCAGTGGTGGTCACAGGTTTCACTAACACATCCAGGGTGCTGGCCCACGTCCAGCCAGCCAGGCAGTGTCGCCAAGAAAACCCAGATCCCTGAAGGACCAGATGGGGGTGGGGGTGGCCCGTCAAGGCGCGCGAGAGCGCTGCTTCTGGGCTGCATGGAGGGCGGACCGAGCGCCGGCCGGCGAGCCGCGGATCCAGCCACGGGACCAGCGCGGCTTCCTCCAGGACGCGCGCTCTCCGCCGGGGTGGTCGCCTTCCGAACAGCATCCTTGCAGCTCCCGGGTCTGGTGCCGGAACTGATCCCCACAGCTGTCCCAGACACGGGAGGGGCAGGCCGCTGATGTGGGGGAGCGGCCACTGGTCACGTATGACACCCGCTCCCTGCCTTTTGGGGATCACGGAAACTCCGGCAGGAAGAGTCTGCAGAGCCCCGGGCTCGCAGGCTCAGGCAGGGGCCCCTCTACTGTCCACCCCCCGCCCCAGCCACTGCAGTGGCTTCCCGGTGATGGCGTTGGCGTCCATCCAGGGCCATTATCCAGCGAGCCCCACGAGGTCTGAGAGCTGGCACTGTGCCCTGTAAGTACTTGTCGACGCAGGCCAGCAACTGTCTCAGGAGTTCTTTCTTTCGGGGACCCAACGCCCTGCCGTCAAGGGCTCCGGAGCCTCGCTGTGACCCGTGTCAGACCGGCCCCGCAGGCACCGCCGGCTGCCGGTGCCCCAGCAGGAACTCGGGGGCTGCCCGTCTGCTCCATTTCTCGGGCGCCTGCGTGAAAGCAGTCCCTTCTGGTTCACAAAGGCTCCGGGGGCCACCACTTCAGAGACACCATGCGGGGTCACTTGGGTCTCCCCAGGACGTGAGTCTGGCTCACTGGCCTGTCGGGGGCATGGCCGGGACCACGTTGCCAGTACCCCGGGCGCGGCTGGTTCGGCGAAGCAGGCCCCGGGGCGGCAGGGCCCTCGGCGGGTGGGGCCGTAGTCCTGAGGGTGCCCGGCCTCCTCTCGCTGCAGGGGCTCGGCCGGCCAGGTAGGCCCGGCCCCAGGGCGGCACCTTCACACGCTTGTGTGGCGACCGTGTTGGGCTGCCAGGAGGCTCTCCGCCCGCCAGGGGCTTCCTCGTCCTGGGGCCCGGCAGGGGCACTTGTCCTTTAGGTTCCGGAGGCGGAGGCATGGCCAGGCACACGTGATCACGCCAGGGCATGACGGCCCTGGGCTAGGGCGGCCTGCTCCCTGTCCCGCTCAGGTCCCGGGGTGTCCCTCCTGTCCTTGTAAACTGCCATTCCGCGGCAAACAGGGGCCTCGCGGGTCCAGCCTTGCGCAGAGCGGGGCACGGAGCGGGGCCTGTGCGCCCAGCCTGTGGCCCCACGTGCCCTCCGCTCTGTCTCCCTTCTTCCCTCTGAGGGAGACGGGCCCGTCTTTCCCAGCCCCGCTGTGGCCGCAGCGCCGGCTCCCCCCGCGCCCCGCCCAGCGCTGCGGGCAGGGACCCTGAGCACCCAGGCGCCGCTTCCCATCCACGAGGTCAGCCCCAAGCTCCTCAGATGCGCGTCTCCTGGTGCCAGGAGCCCATGCGGAAGGCCCGTGCGGCGGCCACTGCCAGTGCTGACGCCTGCTGATGGACGGCAGGGGGGACACTCACACTCCAGCTTGGATGCAGGGACCAGCTGCAGGGGTGGGGGCAGGGAGCAGAAAGCCCATGGGCCTTCCCCCTCCAGGTATGAGGGAGGAAGAGAGAGGCGCCTCAGGCCGGAGACCTCTGACCTTGCCCTTGGACTCCTTCCAACTTGTGCACAGTCCAAATCCAAGTGGAAGCCAAAGGCGGAGAAGCCAGGTGCCACCAAACACCTGGGCACGAGCTGGAGTCCAGCTCAGGGAGGGGCCGGCAGCGGGCCTGGCGGCGGAGGGGGAGGGGCGGAGAGGAAGGAGGGGAGCCTCTCCCCTTCTGCACACCCGCCCGGTTTGTCTTGGAAAAGCCCCCACAGTTCCGAGGCCCGGCGGAAGCAGTCACACGCGCGCTGTGAAGTGTATATTCACATCCAAGACCACAGTCCAGACGGCGTGCATCAGCCACCCCCGAGGTCCACACATCTCCCCTGTCCCCGGGCCCCACGCTGTCCCCACAGAGCCCCTGGCTGTTCTAGAATGTTACGCAGGTGCCATCATGCAATATGCACTCTTTCTTTACTTTTAACGTCTCTTCCCCTGAGTGTGACTATTCTGAGACTCGCCTGCATCACCCTGCGGCCGGCCAGGCCCCTCGCGTGCGTGTGGGCATCGGGTGCCCCTCCCTCGTCAGACATCTCGGTGGTTTCGGTTTGGGGCTCTCACATCTGGGCAGCCATCTTTGTACGGACACACGCCTCCTCTTCTGCCTGGTAAACGCCGACGAGTGGACTGACCAGACCCTAGGACTAGGCTAGACGCGTGCTCAGCTCTGAAAACCCTCGCTAAAGTCCAGCTGGTGGTGCCGCCGGACAGCAGCGACGCGCAGGCCCCGTGCTGGCCGCCCGCCCCGCGTGGCTGCCTTCGCGGCCGAGATTTGCACCTCAGTAAGTGCACTAGTATTAGTTCTAGTAGGTTTTCTTCCTGCAGAGCACGTCGAATTTTCTACAGAGACGACCATGTCATTTACGATTCAAGACCGCGTTACCTATTGCTTTCCAGTCTGTGCTGGCTTGAACCTCCAGGTACAGCACGGACTAGCTGAGTGGAGAGAGCAAACCCAGCGCCCGGCCCCAGCTTTGCAGCGAGTTCTAGCGTCAGTCTTTGATAAGTAAGTGTGATGTCAGTGTTTCTTCAGACGGGAGGCGTCTTTTCCAGGCTTAGTTTACTGAGGTGTTTTTTTTCCCCCATTGGGAACGGGTATTGGATTTGGTCATTGCTTTTTCTACATCTATTGAGATGATCTGATAGCTTTTCTATCGGTTAATATGGTAGGTTGCATTAATTGGTTTTCAAACGTCAGCTTTCATCCCTGGCCTAAGCCCCACCGGGTCATGTGTTACCCTTTTCACCCTGGCGCCGCCTTCATGGAGTGAGTTGGGAGACGTTCCCTTCTCTTTCCTTTTCCGGTAGTGTTTTGTCAAATGGGTTTTGTATCCTCCCTGAGTGTTTGTTTTTGTTTTTGTTTCTTTGTTTTTAGCAATCTCTACACCCATTGTAGGGCTCGAACTCACCACCGAGAGCAGGAGTCACAGGCTCCACTGACTGAGCCGGCCAGGCTCCTCCCTCAGTGTTTGTGGGATTCGTCAGTGAAGTCCTCTGGGTGTGATGTTTTCTTTGTGAAAAGGTTTTTAACTAAAGTTCAGATTATTTAATATATATATTCAGGCTCCCTACCTCTGCCAGAATGAGATCTGGAAGTTTTAAATTTTCAGTTAATTTTTCCATTTCATCTAATGTGTCAAACTGGTAATATTTCCTGTCATCATATCGATGTGTGTCCGAGCTGCGGTGCTGTGGCCTCTCTCAATCCTGACTCAACAGTGCACTTCATTTCCTCTTTTACTCCAGATCCATCTGTAAGAGAGTTATTGATTTTACTGATTTTTTAAAAGAAACTCCTTTTGGTTTTATTATTTTTCTCTATTTTTCTGTTTTCTATTTCATTGATTTCTTTGTTTATGGTTTTTTTTTTAATTTATTTTTGAGAGACAGAGAGACAGCACGAGCAGGGGAGGGTCAGAGAGAGAGGGAGACACAGAATCCGAAGCAGGCTCCAGGCTCTGAGCTAGCTGTCAGCACAGAGCCCGACGCGGGGCTCGAACCCACGAACCATGAGATCATGACCTGAACTGAAGCCGGAAGCCGGACGCTTAACCGACTGAGCCCCCCAGGCGCCCCTCGATTTCATTGATTTCTAATGTGACCTTTATTATTTCTCTTCTTCTGTCCACTTTGGGTTCCATCTGTTCTCAAGATGGAAACTAAGGTCCTTGAGATATGGCTTTTCTAAATTAAGTGTTTAGTGGTAAACATTTCTCTAAATACTGCTTTAACTGCATTCCACAGGTTTTTTTTTTTAACATGCAGTCTTTCATTTCCATTTTGTTCAAAATAATTTTTAAGTTTATTTATTTATTTTGAAAGAAAGGGAGAGCACAAGTTGGGAGAAGGCACAGAGAAAAAGAGAATTCCATGCAGGCTCCGTGCTCAGCACAGAGCCCAATGTGGGGCTCGACCCCATGACTCTCAGATCATGACCTGAACCAAAATCAAGAGTCGATTGCCCAACTGACTGAGCCACCCAGGTGACCTACAGTTTAAAATAATTTTTAATTTTCCTTTTGTTTTTCCTTCAATACGTAGAAAATTAAGAAGTGGATTATTTGATTTGCAAATATTTGAGAATTTTCCAGATAGCTTTCTGTTAGTGACTTCTTTTTTTTTTTTTTAATATTTATTTATTTTTGAGAGAGAGAGAGACAGACAGAGCATGAGCAGGGGAGGGAAGAGAGAGAGACACACACACACAGAATCCAACGCAGGCTCCAGGCTCTGAGCTGTCAGCACAGAGCCTGACGTGGGGCTCGAACAGACAAACCATGAGATCGTGACCTGAGCCGAAGTCGGACGTTTAACTGACTGAGCCACCCAGGCGCCCCTCTGTTAGTGATTTCTAATATAATTGTAATGTGGTCAGAGAGCATTCTTTCGATGACTTGAATTATTTTATATATGTTGAGACTTGGGCCCAGAAAATGACTCTCCTATAAATATGAATTAGGCCAAGTTAGTTGGCGGTGTTGTTCAAGTCTTCTATGTCCCTAATTATTTTCTGTCCACTTGTGGAGTCTAATATTGGGAGAAGAGAGTGGAACTCTGTGTATAATTGTCGATTTGCCCATTTTCCCCAGTCAGTTTTTGCTACATGGACTTTTATCATCTGTCATTAGGTTCATGCACATAGAGGGCTGTTATGTCCTTTTGATGATGTTATCCATTTGCTATTACAAAACGAACCTATTTATCCCTGGGGATATTTTCACTGTGGGTTTTCTTTCTTTTGACGAGTGTCAGCCTGGGATAACTTTCCCCATCCTTCTGCTTCCCCCACTTGAATCTGTGAAGTGTGTTTATGTAGGTAGTACAGACTTGAATCTTGCTATTTTACCCAATCTGGCAACCTCTGCCTTTTATTTATCTATTTTAATGTTTTGTTTACTTTTTAGAGAGAGAGAGACAGCGTGAGCAGGGGAGGGTCAGAGAGAGAGAGATACAGAATCTGAAGCAGCTCCAGGCTCTAAGCTGTCAGCACAGAGCCCTACGCAGGGCTTGAGCCCATGAAACGTGAGATCATGACCTGAGCCGAAGTCGGATGCTTAACTGACTGAGCCACTCAGGCGCCCCTAACCTCTGCCTTTTAATTGGGATGTTTAGGCCATTTACATTTAGTGTGATTATTGATGTGGTTGGGATTAATCTACCATCATGCTATTTATCTTTTATTCATCTTGTCTATTATTTTCCCCTCTTTCTCTACTTTCTTTCTTTAAAACAAACAAACAAACAAACAAACAACTCATTCCGGGAGCCTGGGTGGCTCAGTCAGTTATGTAAGTGTCTGACTTCAGCTCAGGTCATGATCTCACGATTTGTGAGTTCGAGCCCCACTTCAGGCCCTGCAGCTTGGAGCGTGGAGCCTACTTTGGATTCTGTGTCTCCCTGTCTCTCTCTGCCCCTCCCTCACTCACACTCTGTATCTCTCTTTCAAAAATAAATAGTAAAACATTTTTAAAAATACCTCATTCCATCTGTCTCCTTTGGTGCTTTATTAGGTGAAACTATGTTAGTGATTGCTTTGCAATTAGTGCTACATGTTTTTAACTTCTCCTGTCAAGTGATATGATACCATCTCTATATAGTGAAAGAGCCCTGTGACACTGTATTTTCACTCCCCTCCCAGCCTTTGTGCTCTTGTGGTCTTATATTTTACTTTTTCATATGATACAAGCCCCACAGTACACTGTTGTTATTTTTTTGCTTTAAACAGCTGATTTTCAGGGTGCGTGGTTGGCTCAGTCGACAGAGCATGTGACTGTTCATCTCAGGGTCTTGAGTTCAAGCCCCACATTGGATGCAGAGCCTAAAAAAAAATAAACAGATGGTTGTCTTTTAAAGAGATTTAAATAATAAGAAAAACATTTATTATTATTACTCAGAAGCTACCATCTCTGGTGCT
>PISW01013534.1:0-25784 GCA_004023785.1 Mungos mungo
CGGCCCTGGTGCCCATCCCCCTTCCCCACCGCCCCCCTGACTCGGGGGCCGCAGCAGGCTTCTCTGTGCTGCCCCCCTCCCCACCTGCCTGGCCACCTCCCCTGGTTGCTCACCTCCAAGAACGGCCAGCAGTTCGGGTCGCACATGTGGGACCCCCTCATTTTCGGAGTCTGGATTCTGTCGTTCTGCACGGCAGCCGATCTCACGGAAGGTCAGCCTGGCCCTTCCAACCCTTGATCTTCAGCCCGGTTTGACCAGCTCTTGGGAAGACCTCGCTCTGGCGTCCTGACAGCCCGGAGTCCCGCGACATCGCCCCCACGTGGCCAGTCTCCCGACGCCCCCCGCCAGGCCCCAAGGCCCCAGGCCCAGACTCTCGCAGCTTCGGAAGGCCAAGATCTCCGGGTGCCCTCTGCGAGTTGCTGGGGTCCCGTCCGCGTGGCCTCAGTGGTCCCCCAGGCAGCCCGCTGCGCTCACGGGGGCGCCATCCCCGAGCGCTGAGCTCCAGAAGTTTCCTCCAGGTGCACGGCCGGGAGACGCCGGAGCTGGCGGTGTGCGTGGGCCGAGCGCCCGGGCACGGTCACCGAGTCGCGGCCCGGAGCGGAGGTCCTGTCCTGTCCTGCAGCCCCCCAGGGTCACTACACCCGCCCCACGGTGTGTACCTCTTGTGGGATCGCGTGTCTGCCCTGTAAGTAAGAGCCGAAGGGACCTACCCGTTTCCGATGGCTTGATCCCCCCGTGTCCCGGCCCCGGAGCCCTGCGCGGCGCCGAGGGCCACTCGGGTCATCGTGCACTGACCCAGGGCAGCTCGCGCCTGGCCTGGGGCCCGCCAACCCCATCCCCGCGCCGCAGGCGGGGCCCCGGGAAAGACTCCTTTGTCCAGTGTGCTGGGGGACAGAAGGCTGGGTCTCCTTGGACCCCCAGCCGTGAGCGGCACACGGTGACCCCTCGGATGTGGCATGCGTGACGGCTCGGCTTCGTCCCCACCACGGACACCCGGTCTGCCACCCAGCCCGAGCTGAAGGACCCAGGGGGGCAGGGGGCCCCCAGCCTCACACGGGTCGTCGGCACCTTCTGGAGGCTCGGCCTCAGCCCAGGCTTGACCCGGGCTGTGGGTAACAAAACACACGTCTTTTTGAAAAAAATTTTTTGTGTTTTTATTCTGAGAGAGAAAGACTGTGTGAGCGGAGAAGGAGCAGAAAGGGAGAGAGAGAGTCCCGAGCAGGCTCTGTGCTGTCAGCGCGGAGCCCAGAGCGGGGCTCGGACCACGACCCGCGAGACCGGAGCTGAAATCAAGAGTCAGACGCTGAACCCACTGAGCCACCCGGCCCCCCATACGTATTTTTAATATCTGTATGTAAATAAATGTTCACATCGACTTTATAATATATGGCATTCCAGTGCCTGTTCCTCCTTCCTTCCTTCCTTTCTCTTTCTTCTTTTTCTTTCTTTTCCTTCTTTCTCTTTTTCTTTCTTTCTTTCTTTCTTTCTTTCTTTCTTTCTTTCTTTCTTTCTTTCTTTCTTTCTTTCTCTTTCTTTCTCTCTCTCTTTCTTTCTTTCTTTCTTTCTTTCTTTCTTTCTTTCTTTCTTTCTTTCTTTCTTTCTTTCTCTTTCCTTCTCTCCCTCTCCCTCTATCCTTTCTCCCTCCCTCCCTTCCTTTCTTTTTAAGAAAGAGAGAGCGAGTCCCAAGCAGGCTCCATGCTCAGTGCAGACTCTGCCGCGGGGCTCGATCCCACGGCCCTGAGATCACCACCTGAGCCAAGACCATGAGTCCGTCACTCAACCGACTGTGCCCCCCCAGGGGCCCCTGCTTGTTCTTTATAAACCAAATATGAAATTCTCTAGGAAAGAGGTTTGGATGGACCGACAGCATCTACAGTGACTTGCGTCACGCTGATTCGGAGAGGGTCCATTCTTCCCACCCTGGACCTCTCCCCCACCGGTGCGCCTGCCAGTCACCGCCAGCCGCAGGCACTTGCGGCAGGTGTACGTATTTTGTTATTATTCTGGGAGCCCCCCCATGACCTCAGTGCCTTGACGTATCAGCAAAGGCCACGTGAGGGCTGTTTGAGGAGGGACGCCCTCTCCAAGCCTCGGCTGGCGGCGCCCTCTGGGTAGGTCAGGGGCTCTGGGTAGAAGCCGCAGGAGCTGCCACGTGCTGGACTCTGGTGAGCGCCGGGCTGTGACGTTCGGCGCCTTCCTCGTGCGTGTTGTTCAGTGTCGAGCGTCCTGGGCGTCATGGACGGTTTGCACGCAGAGGGTCACGGCGCTAAGAGGCGGCTGCAGTCCGTGTCGGATCTCCAAGTCTGTCCCCAAAGGCTGGGCCTTAACTTTTCTGTTCCCCGAAGATAGTAAAAGTCCCCTGAAGTCACCCCATGGAGGAGCACCTCCACGGCAGTCCCCCAAGAGCTGGAGGCGAAGGAAACTTCCATTTCTGCGCGTGAGGAACGGGAGCGTTTGGTGCCTGGTCCCGGCAGCAACGGTCCCCGGGGGTCACAGCAGCCGGACGGGGTTGTAACCCGCTTCTTCCCCTCTGTGGGACGCCCTGCTCGGGCTCCTGAGTGCCCATCCAGGCTCCTGCTGTCCATCGCTGCAGAGCAGCCACTGGATTCAACTAACTGGGTAACTCTCCGAGCCCGGGCTGGTGGGCAGAGAGGTCACGGCCAGTGTGACGAGGCACGCTGCCACCAACACTCTTGTCTGGTCTCCAAGGGGCTCCTGGTGGTACCATCCCGAGTCAAGGTTTCACACGTTTCCCGTGCTGATACATTTTGCCTGCGAGTCTCCAAAATGGTCATAAGGCCGTGCCCACCCACAGTGACAGCGCGCCTGTGACACTCCTGGTGCTGAGGTCGCCGCGCCCAGGTGAGACGTGGGGGCCTTTCCTAATCAGGGACAGACACCCAGCACGGTGGCCCGAGACTGGCATTTGGAGCCCCGCCGTCTTGAGAACAAGCCTCTAGATCATTCTAGGCCAACCTCTCATTCTGCAGATGGGAAAGGAAAGTTCAGAAGTGGGGAGACACTGGCGCGCACCCTGCCCCCCCCCCCCGCCTTCCCCGCCTGTCCGAGAGGAGGATGGGCCGGGGACTCAGCTCGCCACTGACCCTGGGCCACAGCCGAGCCTCCCCTGCTTCCAGAACGTCCCCCCTGCTGTTCCCCGTGGCTGCCCGGCTCTTCCATCTCCTGAGCCTCCTGGGTGCAAGGCCACGCCTGACTGGGAGCAGGGACACCCAGCCTGCGGTGACGGTGCGGTGGAGGCCTGGGCATCCACGCCCTTCCGAGTCCGGACGCCCGGCCCGTGGGCTGCGCTGGCCCGGCCGCAGGCCGCCCCGCGAGCCGCGCCAGGCTGGGTGCGTTGGTTTGTGAAGTCACTGTCGTGGGAAGCCTTAGGAAGAGACAAAAGCAATTCGTGGTGAATCCCATGTTTCCACTCGTCCCTTTTGTCTTGAAAATACGAAATAATATGTATCCAGTGCATCTGTCCTCCGGCCATTTCCAGGGTTCTTCTCACTTTGGGGGCGATGCTCTGCGCCACCCTTCCTGCGCCCAGCATCCCGGCCCGCGGTCCTGGCAGCAGCCTCCGGGTCGCTGTCTCCTCCCCCACACAGCAGAGCGGCCGCGGGCGCGTCTCCATGACAACCGCCTCCCGCCTCCCCCGCTCCGCCGGCGTTCCCCGCTCCCCAGCAGATGGCGCCCTCCTACCGGGAAAGGCCCCGAAGCGGCGGCGGCAGCGCATCCGGGCCGGGTCCTGCCCTCTGTCATTTGCTGGCTGGCTCACTGCCTCATTAAATCAGTCCTCACGGAATACCTGCCCATGGCCTCCCGACAGTGATGGGCCCGGAGGGCTTGAGGGAGACGGTCCCAGCGCCCCCCCCACTCACCCCCCTCCCCCCGCCATGAGCCACGGGCACAGCGCTGCCCGACGGCACTGAGGACGGCACCTGGAGGGACCTCACCCCACAGGGGGACCCTGAGCCCGTGTGGCCTGGCCTGCGCGAAGCTGGGAGCTCCCGGGTCTCCCAGTGTCATCCGCGGGAGGGGGGGGGGGCGTTCCTGGCAAAAGCACTTTTCCACCAATGAGAATTATTTTGGGAATGACTTTTTTGGGGATCCTGGCTTTGAGCCTGGCAATAGGAGCCTCATCTCTTCATGGACGTGTGGCCCTGCTTGTTTTCATCCCACACTCCACACTCCACACGATGCTTCTCTGAATGACTCCCGGTCATTTAGAACATTCTAGAAGCAATAGTACATGCACAGGCGGCCAAATCTCTAGGATTTCCACTCGGGCAGCGACTTGGTGGCCATTCCAGGACTTACTGGTGACCGAGTGTCACTAGGATGCATTTAGAGAGGAAACGGAACAAAAAGATACTTAAATGTTTCCAAATTAAAATATTTTATTTTTGTTTGCAAAGTGCATTGTCATTAAATTGTCACTGAGACAAAATATAAATAATAAAAGGGAGAAAATGAGGTCACTTGTAACTCCAGCACCCAGAGACAGTCCTTGGATTTTGGTGTGCATCCTGCCAAACTTTTTCCTACACGCACGTGTGCATGCACACACACACAAGCGAGCACAGGTGTGTGTGCACACCTACACCCCCACGCACACCCATCCCCACGTGCACACGTGCGCACACACATCCCCCCCACAAACATGCTCAGATGCACGTGCACACCCACACCCACGTGCACACACACACATCCCACCACAGGCATGCACGCACACACCCGTGCACAGGCGTGCAAGCACACGTACACACCCACACCCACGTGCACGTGTGCACACACATCCCACCGCAGGCACACACACACATGCACAGGCGTGCAAGCACCCACGCACACCCACACCCACACCCACACGCGCGCACACACAAACGGGTTCTAAGTGTCCATAATGTTTTGGACACAGCAGGTTCTTACCACATAACACGCTGTCGATACTTTCTCATTTCTCAGCATCATCTTGCATCATTGTAACGGCGATCCATTCAGTTGTAGACACACCCGGATTTATTTAACCAGCTCCTTCGTGTTGGGCATTGACGCTGTTGCCCAGATTTGCACGCAGACGCCGCCGCAGGTGTGTGCGGGAGCCCGCGGTGCACGGGAGCCTGGGGCCACATCCTCGGTGTAAATTCTAATACAGTCGAGTTGCTGAGCCAATGGACACAGAGTTCCAGGGCTTTGATGACTCACTACCAAGTGGTGCCCAGGCTGCATTAACTCCACTGCGGTCCTGCCCTCCCCCACCCCGCCCCCGCAGGAGACCGAGGCTCCTCCCCAGCCCCTTGAGCTGGCGGGCGGGTGAAAGGACAGGAACAGTGAGCTCCAGAGCTGAGTGTTCGAGTCCCAGCTCCGCCCCTTGGCTGGGCAATCTGGGAAAACTCACTTGCTTTCCTAGGGTTTCCTTTTGTCACGTGTAAGGGGCAGAGACAAATGCCTTGGGTAGAGTTGCTACGCTTACTGGTGATGAAGATGGAGGGAAAACCTACCTGTTTCATGTGTCGTAATGTGGGGGGTTTTCCATTTCCTGCCAGGAGGCGTGCAGAGTGTGAGTTCTGCAGGACCTTCTTTAGCACCTAGAGCGGCCTCATAAGTCCTAAGAGATGCCTGTTGACCAAAAGCAAAACCTGCACCCAAAGTAACAGCCCAGAATTCGGTCTCTGTCCGTGTCCCACTTCCCCGACAGGCACACCGGGGCAGGGGGGAATCATGCCTGCGACCCTCAGCTGTGTTTGCACCTGCCCCCCACCCCTGCCCCTCCTGGGCCCCCTAGCCGCACGTTGCCTGTCCCATGCAGCCCCCTCCTCATTCCATTCCTCCCAAACCTGTTCTCAGACACGGATTTGATATTTGAGAAGTGACTTCGATGTTGGAGGAGCGGCAGCTCTCTCCCCCGCTCACCGAGTTTGGGTGCCCTTGACCCTCGCGTGGTTGGGGCCCTTCTAACTCGGGGTGAGGCTGCGGGTGAGGAGGACCGCGCGTCCCACAGGGACTGTCCCCCCCTCCCCCCCGCTGCCGGCCTCTTCCCCACTCACACACAAGCCCGAAGCGCACGCGCATGTGCACACATTCACACACTCACACATACACTTACACCCTCACACCCACCTCATACGCTTGCTCCCACACACAGAATGGGTACACTCCCACAGGTGCACACAGCCATACCGAAAGCACTATCCAGGTGTGTGTGTGCTGACACACCCAGATGCCCCACACCCTCTGGGGAAGGGAAGGGGAGGGGAGGGAAGGGGAGGAGAGGGGAGGGCAGAGCCGGCTTCTTCCGAATCCGCCCCGGGCCCCACAGGAGGAAAGCAGAGGTCACAGGTGGCAGGAGGGGTGGGGGGGCAGGACAAGATGAGGAGCACCCCCCACCCCCGGAGCCGGGGCCTGTGTGCGAGCTGGCCCTCCGGCTGGTGCGAGCGATGGGGACAGGCACGCGGCCCGGGCTGCCCCGTTAGGGCGTCCCCTGGAGAGAGCCGCCCCCTGGCTGCTCCAGGCGGCAGAGCTGCGTCCCTCTGCCTGGGACACTCACAGTCAGACAGAAGTATTTTTAAACCAATTTCCCTGACCTAAAAAGGTTCTTTTTTGACTGAACACCTAGTCTTCAGGACCCACAAGGGAGCACTGCCTATAAACAGTCCAGCACTCCTGCCGGGCCGGCCGCTGTGGCCGCGGCTGGGCGCGGGGGACCGCTCAGGCCCCTGCGGGCGACTGGGGCCCACGGGGCGGGGGTCCCGGCGGGGGGGCGCCGCAGGGGCAGGATGGGGGGGGGGGGGATGAGACAGGGCCGGGTGGGGGGCGCGGCCGGAGCCGGGTCCAGCCTGCGGAGGTGGGCGGCTGCGGGAGGGGCCGCCGGAGGACCTCGGCCCCGCGAGTCTAAAAATATGATCGTTCATCTGAGCAGTGGGCGCGCGCTCCGCGCGTTCACCGGGGAAAGCCCAGAACACGTGCCAAGTCTGTGTGTATCCGGCGTCACGTGTCACCGGGGGGCGTGGCTCTTCGTTTGTGTTCCTGACATAACGTTACCGCTGATGCCGTGCGACGCTCTCCCAGCAGGGACAAGTTCCGCGGGGGCCCTCTTACCCGCCTGGGGGACCCCCCAGGTCGGGGCCCGGCTGGCTCCGTTTCCCCGCTGGTTCTCGCCCCGTGGCGGGTGCCCACCTTCCTCCTGGCCCCTCCGGCCTCAGCCCGGGGGGGGGGGGGGGGGGAAGGGAAATCCCAGCGAGGGAGGGGGAGGGTCAGCGAGACAGTGTGCACCCCTCGGGGGTCCTCCCCTGCTGCGACACACAGATGTGGGGCCGGGGTCAGCGGCCCCACGAGGACCGGACCCTGCCTGCTGCCGCGGGCGGCGCCCCCCCTGCTCCCCCCTCCCTCCTGTACAGCCCTGCGCGGACACAGGCAGCGACCTCGGAACAGCCCGTGGGCGGGGCCTGGAAACAGCCCGAAACAGCCCCGTCAGAGACGCTTCAGGGACGCGCGTGTGTGTAGGTTGAGGCTGTGCTTCTGACAGTGCGTGACACGTGGGTGAGCCCCGCAGGGGTACAGGATGCTGCCGTTCGTTCGTGCCCTGGCCTTTAGATCTTTTCATCCTTCCCGAACCCTCTTCCTTAAAAAAGGGGAAGGATCGAGGAGGACGGGTCTCCTGGTACCCAGCCCGGGGCTGCGCAGAGGTTTCTGGAGGCCTCGAGGTCGGGCCTGAGTGACTGCTGGGCTCCAGTGGGGTGCCCGGAGGGCCACGCTCCTTGGTGGAGAGGAGGCTCCGAGGGAGGGTGTGGGTGTGGCTGGTCCCTCTGTCCCCACTCCCAGTCCATCCAAGCGCCACCCAGCCCCGGACCTTAGGGAGAAGGCACTTTCCTCGGTGTCACCGAGCCCCAAGTGGAGCCGGACTGGCCCCCTGTGCGGGAGGAAGGCCGCCTTCTCCTCCCTGTGGGGGATGCGCGGGCCCCTCGGGAGGACCCCGGGCTTGGCCACAGGCTCTCAGGGAGCAGCGGTGCCTGACGGCATCCACCCCACCGAGGCCGGCCCCAAGGACCTGCGCCCGGAGAGTCGGAGCGCCTTCAGGGGCCTGCGCCCGGAGAGTCGGAGCGCCTTCATCTGACGTGAGGCCGCCTCCCCTCTGTGCGTTCACGGACTTGGTCGGTGTCACCTGGGCCCAGGGGGGCTGACTGTGGGCCACCCCAGCCGGCCGGCCTTCAAACAGGAGTGTGTCTGGGCCTCAAGAGCCTTGAGTCACCACCTCCCCTCCCTGCGAGGGAACAGAGGTTCCGTGGGGTCAACCCCTCCACCCGCCCCCCCGACATCTAAGGGCTGGTTAGTGGTAGAGTCGTGGGGGGGCCAGTTCTTGGGTCCCTCTTGGTGAGGGTGGTGAGGGCAGTGAGGGCGGTGGGAACGGAGCCCAGGAGCGTGGCCACAGTCCTCCAGGGCCCCACGACCACTGTCCACCTGTGTGGCCCTGTCCTTCCTGTAAACCTCCCCCCGGGGTCGCCCACCCAAGGCACTGGCACCCACGTCTGGGAGAGACAGGAGGGCCCTGGAAGCCAGATCCTTCCAGGCGCGCAGGCCCCAGGCCTCTGGGAGGAGGGTCTGCCCAACCCCTCGGCTCCATACATGGCTGCGGTCACCTCGCCCCGCAGGGCCGACCTCAGTTAAGACAGAGGGAGGGAACGAGGTGCCCCCAGCATCCGGCGGAGAGGAAGCAGGCCCATTTCCCAGTCACCTCTGGGCTTCCTTTGTGACCTCTGGCCTCTGAGAAGAGTGGTCCTCAGAATGGTTGCCGAACCAGGCCCGGTCCGCTGGAGGCGGGGCGCTGAGCCGGAACTTGGGTCACTGAAGGTGGGGGGAGGCACAGGACGCCCCCACCGCCCAAACACACCCATCTGCGGGCCCCTCGGCCTGGACAGGTGCGCGCCCGCCGACTCCCACCGCGGCCGGCAGAGGGCGCTCCGACTCCACTCAGGGATGCTGAGGCTGCAGGCGCGGGACGCGGGTCCTGGCCGTGGGCCTGGACCGAAGGGATGGAGCCGCCGCCACAGCAGCACGTCCTGCTCCCCCTGCTCCCCTGCTCCTCCGTCTCCGCTCAGCGCCTCTGCCTACAGCACAGGGGAGGGCCTTCAAGGAGCCTTCCCCGGGAGCACGCAGGGGGAGCATGCAGGGGGAGCAGGCAGGGGGAGCTGGCTGTGCCGCGGCCACCCAGCCCCGGCCTGGGGAGGGCCCTGGGCGGGGGGGCGGGGGGGGCTCTGGATACGGGGAGCTACCGGCTGGGCCACGGCTCGCCTAGACCCCCAGGGCCCCGTGGGCACCACCACGGTGTCGGCGGCCATCATAAGGGGTGAGGTGAGTGGGCCTCCCGTGCTGATGCGGACACTCGGTGCTCTTTCCCAGCAGAACATGTCAGAGTCCCACAGCGCCCTCCCACCCACCCAACTTCTGCGCCTGCGCCAAGCTCGGCCGGGCCCCTGCGTGGCCCAGCGCAGAGCCAGGAGCGTGGGCGAGGTCTCCCAGGGACACGTGCTGATCCTCATGACAGGGACCAGCGGGGTGGACACAGGGACCGGGAGCACAGGGCCCCTTCCAGAGCCCCGGGGTTAGCTTCGCTGCCTTGAGGGGCAGGCTCTGAAAGGGAACGCTTGAGCTCTCCTGGGGCGGGAGGAAGGGGTCCTGGGCCGGGGCGGGGGCGGGCATCTGGAGGGACAGGTGTCCGTACCCCCCGGGGCAGACCCCTAGGCCCTGGGCCGGATAGACAGGGTTGCGCCCAGAAAGCCAGCGTCCGTTGTCCCGGGGAATGCTTTCCTCAGGTTCTGGGCGAACATCTGTTCTGCTTTGTTTTCAAGTCTTCTGATTTTTCACCCCCTTGTTTAGCCCAGTTCCCTCTTTCTGGGAACCCCACGGCCCCCATCACGGAACCCACCGATTCCCACGGAAAAGGTGACCTTCCGTACCAGATTCCCTGCACCGTGGATAGAGTAAAATGCGCATTCCTGTTATTTTCTGCTTAAATGGAGAACAGCAAGCTCATCCAAAAAGAAAAAGAAAAAAAGGAAAGAGGATTCTCTTGAAACCCAGACCTCCTGTCTCCTCCCCGGGCGGGCGGGGGACGAGCACATCTTCTCAGTCCTGGCCCCTTCCCTACCCTGCACGCACTCCCCGGTTTCGCTCCCACCGATGACCCCAAGGTCTGCTGTCACACCACCTGGTGGAAGTGGCTGTCGGGGCTCTCTCTGGGTCCGTCATGTGCCCCGTGGCTCTGAGGGTGATCGTTTGAAGGAACGGTGCCCTGAAGGCTCACACCCTCCCCTGTGAGGCCGGCCAGCCTCTGTCCCGGGAACCCGCGCGCTCCTTCCTGGACCACAGGAGGCAAACTTTTTCTGTGAAGAAACCTGAACTTCACATAATCTTACCTGTCGTCAAATCTTCTTCTTTAGGTTTTTTGTCTTCCACGATTAAAAAAATAGGGACAGACCAGTCTCAGCTCCTGGGCTGTATAATAAAGACCGGCGAAGGGCCGGCGAGTCTCTGGGGCCACAATTGGCCCGCGCCCGCTGGAACACAGCCCCCCAGTGGAGCGCGTGGGGCTGTTGTGTGATCGCCTCCTGGGAGGCCCGAAGGGAGGCCCGGCGGGAGGCCGCTTCCGGGGCCGCTCAGCCCCTTCGAGGACATCGTGCTTCTGGAAGGAGGGGTCGTCAGTGAGCCCAGAGCGCTGACGGAGAGCCGGCCCCGCAGCAGCCCTGCCGCTGGCTGACCACAGGCCCTTTGTCACTTCCTTGCCACGTCTCACAACCCACTGGCGCTCTTTGCGTGTCTGGCCACGGTTTGCCACGTGGGCGCGATGCTGCTGGCCGAGGGCCTCCCCCGGGACAGGCCAGTGCTGCCCCCCCGGCCCGAGGGCTCCCCCAAACGTAGGAGTCAGGTGCTCACCACGAAAGGGCAGTCCCCAGGCCCGACACCCGCCCATCGAGGGGTCTGTGGTCTGCGCTCCAGGAGACCTGTCCTGTCCCGTCTTCAGCACGAGCTTGGGGGAGCAGGGGACCGTGCGAGCGAGGGGTCCTGCCACAGATCAGACACGGCGGAAAGTCTCTGTAACTTCTTTAATTATTCAAACAATAGAGCACAAAGATAACAGTTTCAAGTACATCGTGATACACACTTTTGACAGGAAGAGATACGCGTTTCGTCAGGAGGAGGCCGGCGGTGGCGCCCCGCGCATGGGTCACACAAACGTCCCGCGGCGTCAGCCCCGGCAGCGCCCTCCCGACGCCCGTGTGGAGGGTCCCTAGACGTGGCCCCGTTTGTAGGCTGTGAGAGAGACTGTTCTCAACGCAGAGGTGGGAAAGGGGCTTAAGACGCGGCACGGGGAAGGGGGGGCGCCCCTGCGTCTGGCCAGGGTGGGGCGCTGCTCGGGCCATGGTGCCTGAAGCTGGCGGTCACCCACGGGGCCGGGGGGCCTGGCCGGCGCTCGGCTTCTCGGGTCGGCCGCTCAGGCCGCACCTCGACTCGGTCAGTCAATCAACGAAGCCAGAGCGTCTGAGCGCTGGGTCTCCTTTTGCTGGTTATACTCGGAATGGAACAGCCAACACGACAGAAACCGCCACGGTCCCCCAGGGAGGGCGGCCTGGCACCTGCTACCTGCTCACTACCTAGAAGACCAAAGAAAAGTCTTTTACGGAGAAACACAAGGATGCGCCGCCCGGAGGGCCTGGCCTCGCCGCCCGGCGCTGCAGCCCTGTGCACCCAGGCCCCCGGCCTCCTGGGAAAGGCGCACCGGGCCGGAGCCTCAGCACGGAGGCCCCGCAGGGACCTGGGGACCTGTGAACACCACGCCCGGCCCCCTCCAGGAGCCACATCCCCACACCCCGCCCAGGAGGGGGGGCCCAGGCCTGCCTGAAGCCATCAGGCTCAGCTCTGCTCCCCAGACCCAAACCGGCCCCAAGACAGGCTTGCTTGCTAAGAGGCCCCGTCCTCGCACAGCGCACCTGCCTTGCCACCTGGCCCGAAGCACAAACATGACAGTGGCCTTCCACCAGCCACAGCACTGAGGGCACAGCCGAGGGCCCGGAGGACCTCTTCCCGCAGCCCCAGCCGCGCAGGCCATCCAGCCGCGCAGGCCCACACCCTCGGGACAAAGGTCTACACCACAACCACTCCAGACAGCCAGCTTGGAGTTGACACACCAGCACGGCCCGAGGACCCCAGCAGCCCTGACAGAGCGCTGTGACCGGGGAGGAGGGGAGGGTATCCCCTCCCCCCAGCAGGCGGACAGGGGCTCTGCCACCGGGGGCCTGGGGATTCAGAGAAGACCAACACGTGGCTCTCTCCCTTCTGGAAAGGGTCCCCCGGTACTCAAGGAAGCAGCTAGGGACTCCTCCCCTCGAGGCCAGGGGACCAGGCGCTCCCCTTGGAGGGCACGAGGTCTGCCAGACCCAGAGCGAGGGGAGAAGCTTCTGGGCGGTGCGCCCCGGGCGCGCAGCAAAGGGGCCGGCGCGGCACCCACACGCGGCACCCCCAGCCTTCGGAGCCCAGAAAGACGCGCACCCCACAAACACAAACAGAGCTGAGGTCTCTCCAGTGCGGACAACAGACGGGTCGGTTTGGTTTCCTACTTTGGTTTCCTACTTAGGCTGATCTGAATTCACAGTATAAGCAACACATCTAATAACACACGGCCGGGCCTCCTGTCGGCGCCAGGGCTCCCGGACAGAGAAGCCGAAAAGGGAAGGAAAAAGGGGCTGTGACAGGAATTCTCAGTTAGGATATACTAAGCAGTCTGTGCGTGGTACATTTTATTTCTATAAAACTATTACAAAATATTCAAAAATACATTTTAGTAAATTTACAGCAGTTAATTCTCAAGTTATTAATGCAAAAACATCCTTTGTTTTTCTCTGTACAAACTACAGGCTCCATACCTGTGGGATCGCCACTATGTGCGCTTTTAAAAAATATTATTTTCTAATAAATTCTTTGAAGTTAAAAATAACCGAGTTCTTCCAGTTTGTCCAAAAAAAAAAAGGTGTGTGTGTGTGTGTGTGTGTGTGTGTAACAGTCTCAACTTCCAAGAATGTTGCCAAATGGTGATGAGAACCAAATATTAAGCCATGAAGACAGCCCGCTACGTGGCTGCTTCGCCAGAAATGAGTTAAATTAAAATAATATATTTTCATATTTTACACTATTTCAAAAATGAAATGTAATTCAGTTAAGTCTTGATCTCTCAAAAAATCTAATTTACAATTCTGTGTATAAAAATATAATTTGTGGACCCCCACGAAGCGTGTTTCAGGTTACACTTGCCGGAAAGCAGGCGCATGGCGAGGGAGGAAATGCAGGGTGCAGAGGTTTGCTTTCTGAAAGTCAGGGCGCGGGACATGTAGAAAAATAGACTCTGAGCAGGTCGCTTGGCCTCACAAAATAATCTTTCACCCCCGTGAGTACAGTTCACATGATAATAATAAATTATCCAAGAAACAAACTATTTAAGGCTCTTGAAGGTCCGGTTCATATTATTTAAAACATCTATTCATACCAAACAAATAAATAGCCAGGAGAGGTGAAAAAAATTACCAAAATAAAACAACCAAAACAAAAATTCAAAAAAAAATATATAAACTAAACACAAAGACAAAACGTCCCGGGGTCTCTGTTTCCTTATAGTCTACTTTGGACTGTCCTACTTTATTATTATTATTAATTATTATTATTATAATTAAAGTCTCATTCCGTGCGCTTTTCCGTGTGTCTTTTGCTGTTCCTTGCTGTGGCTCCCTCCCACCACCCTCCACCCCCCACCCCTGCGCCCTCCCCGGCTCCTAGCCTTCAGCTAGACTTGACCGCCACGCCCAGCGGGTGCAGGGCCTCGCTGTCCAACAGCCAGGTGCCTATTTGGTAGAGCAGCTGCGAGTACCAGTGGATGCCCGGGGCCCCTGGCGCTTCGGCTGCACCCGGAGCGTCGGGCGCACCAGGCGCGGGCGGGGCCAGGTGGCCGCCGCCCCCGCCGTCGCCGCCGAGGTCCGTGCGCGCGGGCGCCAGCACGGCCAGGAGCGCGTGCGCCAGGCGGAAGGGCGCGAAGGCCCGATGGGCCCAGCCGTGCTCCTCGATGACCGCGTAGCACGACGCCAGCACCCTGTCAATGAGGATGGTGCCCTGCGCCGTGAGCGGCGCGTACGCGCCGGTGGCCTCCTCGCGCAGCGTCACGCTGTGCACGGCGGCCGGAAGCAGCCGGCGATCCCCGCCGCGCTCGGCCACCACGTACACGCGCTGGCCCGGGCGCACGCGGCTGGCGAAGAGCGCCCGGCGCCCCGGCGCGCCCCCCGGCGGCGGCCCCGCGCCCGACGGCGCCTCCAGCTCCCCGGCCGCCGAGTCGTTGTGCGGCGGCGCCACGAAGAGCAGGTGCGCCGCGGTGAGCAGCAGGCGCTCGCGCGGCTCCCGCGTCTCGATCACGTAGAAGACCTTCTTGGCGCCGTCGTCGCGGTCCAGGAAGGTGAGGAAGTCGCTGTAGAGCAATCGGCCCTGGTCGTCGGCCGCCAGCACGCGGTCCCCGGGACGCAGGTCTTTCACCAGCTTGGTGCCGCCCTGCTCCAAGTGCACCGTGGCCGAGCCTGGGAAGCAGCCGCCGGATTTGGCCGCCACCGAGTTCTCTGCGGGGGAAGAGAAGGGAGGGAAGAGGGGACAGGGTGGTGAGCGCCTGCAAGGAGGCCCAGGCGGCGGCGCTGGGGATGGGGGAGCGGGGGGCGGGGCTCCTGCCCGCGGTCCCGCGCGCCCCAGACTCGGGACGCGCGCAGCTCCGGGGAGAGAGTCCAGGCTGGTCCGGCGCGGACCCCTCTCCCGCGGCCACACCGTCTCGGTGACGAAATTCATATGCAGATACATTCCTCAGAGGCTCTCAGAGTTGGACTGGCGGTGACAAAGGTTGGCTGGCGTCTCCGGCGGGAGGCCAGTTACACTCCTTCCCTTCCGCCTTCCTCCCACCCCATCCCCCGGCTCAGCACACACCCGACCTCGCCCTGAATTCACAGGGTATTTGCTCTCCACTTGGATTCCTTAGGAAGTCTCCGTGAGCTCCCTCAGGGCGCCGGGGTGCACCTCCTTCTCCTCCCGCCCCCGGCGCGGGGTGCAGGGCCCCTCGTGCGCTCTGCACCTGAGCTGCGCGCTGGGGACCCCTGGCCTGACCGCCGCCAGCGCCTGGCCGGCTGCAGGGGACGTGTGCTGGGGGTGGGGGCGGCCAGGGGGTGTGTGTGCGGGGGTGGGGGCGGCCAGGGGTGCAAAATAGCTGTAGTAGTTGTAGCAACGGGACAAACATTCCGGGGAATTGGCCGAGGTGTGAAAACCCGGGCTTGTGTGGATTTTCTAATTAAAATCCAATAAAGGGCCCAGCATTGTCACTGTGGTCTCTGCAATAAATGGGAGACACTTGGAAGAGGGGCCACTTCCATTTCCCCCACCCCCCCCCTCGGCCGCCCCCTCCCTATTTGCTCAGGTGCACCCCCCTCCCCCTGCGATTCACACGCGGGCTCTCCAAAAGCCGGGCCTCACAAGCACTATTTGCACAGCCAGGCCTCTTCCAAGCGCTCAAGATGTGTATTTGAATTTTAAATGGCGGGGCCTGCTCCGAGCTCTGGAAGCCGCCCGGTTCTCAAGGCCCCTTGACTACCCGCTTTCCCGAGCCCTCCGCCGCTCTCTGAGGCTCACTGTCCCGAGGACAATGCTCGGAGCCCGGGGGCGCGCAGGGGGCCGCGGAGGAGGGGCGGGGAGGGCCTGGTGTCCTCTGCATTCCAATCTCCGGGATCATGCTTTTTGCAAATAGAGATCGCGAGAAAGAATCTTCCTGCCGGAATTACACACGGTTTTTAATCTTCTCATCGGTTTCTGCGGCATGAAGTGCGGGCCTGGCCGTTGGAGGCCCGCCGTCGCCCCCCGGAATGCGACCCGGGGCGCAGGCGAACCCGAGTCGTCGAGTCGCACGACCCTGCTTGACACGCAGCGCCCCGCGCCCCGGCCCGTGTGCGCCGAATGCCAATGAGCGGCTCTGCGCGCCCCGGGGGTCTGCCCTCCCCGGGCGGGTTCCTGGGGCGGGATTACCGCTGCTCACTTGCGAGGAGACCTCTAGGGACCCCCGCCAGGGGGACCCCGCGGACCGGCCTGGCCCGCCGCTGAGCACCGCCGCGACCTTCCCCGGGGACGGCGTGCTGCGCCGGGGGTGGGGGGTGGGGGGCCTCCCGCCAGGGAGCCCCGCGAAGCTGGGGGGCCGCCTGGCCGTCCTCTCTTTCTCAGGCCCTAAGCCCGGCACCGGCCCCCTCCCCAGCCCCCTCCACACCTTTTCCTTCTGTTGTGACAAGCCACTATTTTCCTTAGCTACGAAGTGCGTCTTGACACTTTGCAAGTGTTTTTCTGCGAACACGTGCTATTAAAATACAGTTTAGGAGAAAACCATGCAAAACTCGGGGCGGGGGCGGGGCTGGCAAGACACAGTTCCTTGGAAATTCACTGTGAACTGTTGTGCTAAATGCACCAACTTGGGCTATGGGATGGAGAGCTCTGCACAAACAGCCTCCAGGTTGGGCCGTTTGCCGCGGGAACAGTGCCTTCCCGGCGCGCTGTTCCCTCCAGCGACAGCGTGTGGCGTTGTAGGCCCAGGAAAGCTCCCCCGCACCTCCGCGGCCTGCGATCCAGCTGTAGGTCCCCTTGGTGTTCCTGGCCCTGCCTGTGACTCGGGGACACCCAGCCGGCTCCCAATAAGGAGCATGCTTCCGGGCTTGCGGCCTCCAGATGTTGGAAGTGGTAACTGCTGTGTTTATTACCTCCCACCAGGTCTCTCCCCAAGGCTTAGCCAGTGAGTTGCCTTAGTTTAGAATCCGCAGCCGCTCAGCAGGGAGGGGAGAGGCCCGGCAGCGCTCGCCCTCCTGTGCTGGGGGGGGCGGCGGGGGGGGGTAGGTTAGGGCCGCCTGATTCCTAAGCCTTGAATGAGAGGAAGAATCTAGGCCAGACCTGGCTAACCATCAGCGGCTGCAGTCTCTCCCCAGCAGAGTCCCCTCCCCCACCCTCCCTGTCTCCTCCACCTGCGGAGGGGGCTCCGGAACCAGGGTGGGGGAGGCTCAGAGAGCCCTGTGCCCTCTGCATCTGGGCTCGAGAACCCCGGGCCTCTGTGGCCTCCGAGGTAGGGGCGATTCCGGGCTGGCGGGACACACCTGTACGGGGTAGTCCCCACAGCGTTGGCCGCATCGCCTCCCTCCTGGCCTTCGGGCCTCCTCCCCGTTTTCCTGTTTCCCTGCAGGGGCGGCGCTCTGGGGCGGGGGTCGGGGGCGGCCTCACCTGCTTTCACAGAGCAGTGGATGTGCGCCTTGGACTCATAGTAAACCCAGTCGAAGCCGGCCTCCACGGCCAGGCGCGCCAGCATGCCGTACTTGCTGCGGTCGCGGTCTGACGTGGTGATGTCCACCGCACGGCCCTCGTAGTGCAGGGACTCCTCTGAGTGGTGGCCGTCTTCGTCCCAGCCCTCCGTCACCCGCAGCTTCACCCCGGGCCACTGGTTCATCACCGAGATGGCCAAGGCGTTCAGCTTGTCCTTACAGCGCTGCCGAGAGAGGGGGGGGGCGGGGCGTAGACGTGAGGGTCTGGGCCCACCGCCCGCCCGCCCTGCCCTCCCGGTGCCCGAGGACCAGGGCCCTGTGGAGAAGCGGGGCCGGGCCGGCCTGGCACTGCACTGGGAGGACTGGGGTGGCCTCTCCTGGAGGGGCCAGCCCTCTTGCAGATAAACGGGGCCTCTCTTTGCAGTCTGACACAGCAGGGCGCCTACTGGGCCTGAGAAGATGGAATCTTTTTGAAACAAGCAAACTGCGTGTGTCAGACAATAACCTGCAGGAGCGGTGAGCCCCCTCCCCCCCAAGGTGCCCTCCGCTCCCCAGCTCCCCTTCTGTGGCCCCGTTTCTCCACACCTGTGCAAGGCTCCGCCCTTCTCCCTGGCCGCACTCCCTCCCCAGGAGGCTGGAGAGAGGCCCAGGGTACAACTTCGTAGAAACAGAACCTACGCGGTGTGCTTCCTAAAGAACCAAAAGCCCCGGGTCATCTCCGGACCCTCCCTCCTAGCCTGTGCCTATCTGAGATGTGAATCCGGCCAAAGGGAGAGAGGGAGGGGGCGGGGGTCTGATAGCAACGGGGAAGGGCAGGACGGAGCCCGGCTGAAGGGCGAGCCGGTGAGTTATGATTTTCAGTGCGGGCGGGCCGACGACAAACACCCTTTATCGGGGCAGCCACATTCCTGTTCTCCCCACAACGCCTTTCTCCGGCCTTCCTGCGGGGCTGATTGTGTCTCTTGTTTTCCTTAACCTGCTCCCTTCCCCCCTCCTGTTTTCTCGGCTCCGGCGCAGAATGGCGTCCTGCAAGTTTGAAGAGCAAACTTAAGAGGTGGAGGGAGGAGGTGGGGCCTGAGGAGTGGGGGATGGGGCGTCAGAAAGGCCCGAGGCCTGGGAGCCCTCGGGGATCTCCCCCCACCCACGAGAAAGCTGCGTGTGTTGCAGGAGCGCAGAAACACTGAAAAGGGAGCGACCCAGGCCAGGGTGAAGTGGGGCCCGGGTTTGGGGGCGCCCCCGCGCATTGCTTAGGTCACATTCAGCTAAGGATGCAAGAAAACACAGAGCGGCGGGAAGTGTGTGTGTACTCACTACCCGGACGTTCTCGCGGATGGTGGGGTGAGGGGCTCAGAGGAGGGGAAACGGTGGTGACAGGGTCACCGAGGGCCATCCCGAAGACACGCAGACGCTAGGTGCGCTGGGCAATTTCAAGTTGACCTCCCGCAGAGGGGGGCGGCGCCGGCTGGGCCTCGGGCCCGGCGCGGGGTGTGCGGAGGACCCGGCCGGGGGTCCTCGGGACAGCGTGGGGAGGGTCCTCGTGCCGCGGCGGGGAGCGGAGCCCGCGCGCGGACTTCTGCCTTCGGTCCGCGCCTCCAGGGAGTGTGAAGGTTGCGCAACAGGAAAAGTCGCGTGTGTCGGATAGTAATAACGCCCAGCAATGTGGTTTCGGAGTTCAAGACGCAGCAAATGGGCGGGGGGCGCGGGGGGCGGGGGCGACCCTGGTGACAGGCCAGCGCCGGCAGGTTTCGGGCCTGCCAGCGGTTTTCTTAAAAAAAAAAAAAAAAAGTCGGAAGGGCCGAGTTTGAGTGAGGTCATCCCGAGGATTGAACGCGTTTTACATGAAAATCAATCAGTAAACCAGGGTCAGTTTGGAGCCGGGCTGGGAGGCCGGCTGCGCAGGCGCACACCACCCACACGCACACGCACACAGCCCGCATCCACAGCCCCGCGCCACCCTGGCTCGCTTCTCCCGGGGAGCAGACGGGGCTGTCGCAGCTCCCCACGGGGCCGCTGGCGAGGGGAGGGCAGGATGGGGAGGCCGCGGGCCCGCCCCCCAGCGCCCCGAGCCGGGCCGCGCCAATTGGGCGCGAGGCGGAGGGTCCCCCGGCTCCCCAAGCCGAGCCAGGCCCGAGCGGCGCCCCGCTCCCCACACGCGGTTCCCCGGCGCCCCCGGCCCGCGCCTGCGGGACGCTGTGCACCCGGCCGGCCGGAGGGGCGCAGGCGGAGCCGGGGGAGCCCAAGCCGGTGAGCTCTTCGCTGGGTCGTGTGGCGAGAACCAAGCCCCGCTCGGTGCAGCCACCGTAAAGCCCAGAGGGCCCGCCGGGCCGCGCTTTGTGTGGGCGGAGGCCGAGCTGGTCCCCGAGCCCCCGCCACCTTTCCAATCTGCGCAGCCGCTCGGTGCCCAGAAGCCCGAGCAGGGCCGCCCGGCTACCCCACTGCGGGGGAGGGGTGTCCCAACTTCAAAAGGAACCCCCCCTCCAGTCCCCACACACCTGTCTCCACGCCCTCCCCCGCGCTCCGGGAAGAGACCCCTCCTACCCACACAGGGGAGCCCTCCTCAAACCCACACCTGCGCGCCGGGCCGGGCCGCCACGCATACAGAAATCCGTTCAGCGTGGCGTCCCAGGCTGTCCCTAGCGCCGCCCTCGGGCCCTGCCCCGGCGTCCGCCTCCTGCCCCCCGAACCCCCCGGCCGCCGCGCCCGCGCCTGGCACCCGCGCCTGCGGGGCTAGCGCGTCTGTCTGCGCTTCCCCCTCTCCGAGTTAATATTAACCAGGAGCTCCTGCGTCCCAGAACTGCTCTGAAAGTTCCACGGGGGACGGTCTTGCCATGGTTGAGGGACTTGGGCGGCAGTCACATTAGAGGGTCGGAGACACACAGAGACGCGGAGGGCCGGCCGCCCCAGGGGAGGAGGAACACCCGCGCCGGAGGACAGAATCACACGCGGGGCTGCGGGTGAACAGGTCCCCGAGCAGGGCTCGGCTCCTGCGGCCTGGGAGGAGTTCCCGGCTTCACCCCTTCGGCCGAGGCCCTACCCCTCGCCACCCCGTCCTCCGCCCCCGCCGCAGCTCTCAGAAGGAGGGAGAAGGAAAGGCAGGACAGGGTTCGCCAAAGGGCGCCTCCCAGCACTGCCCAGCAGCCATCCGCGGCGTTAGGGGACATTCGTGGGGTCCGGGCTGCAATCCTGGCCCGGCTCTCCGCACCCCGCCCCCACTTGGCTGCCCCTCCCCCGTCCTTTTGTGCTGGGAACGGGAATGGCCACTAGCCTAAGGAAAAAAAGTATTTGTTTTCGTTCCGTTCGTCGGAGGGAAGTTGACAGAAGGTCAGAAGTTCAAATGCTGCCAGCGCGCGCGGCGGCGAGAGTGGCCGGCGCGGGGCTCGGCCGTGGGTCCCCGGCGGACGGCCGGGAGAGGGGCCGGGGGGCTCGGCCGGGGACGCGTCGGAGCCCGCGCCTCGCCCCCTCCGGGCCCACCCGGCGCGGCCGTCGGAGCCCCGCTGCGGCCCCGGTCCCGGAGCCCCGGCCGCGGCGACCGCGCGCCCCGGAGGGACGGGGGCCGAGGAGCGGGCGCTGGGGTGCGCCATTCCGCGCGCTCGGGGCTCTGCGACCCGCGGCGGGGGCTCCGGGGACCCCTCTCCGGTGGCGGCCCCGCGCACACGCGGGCGCACGGCGACCCCGCCGCCTCGGGACCTCCGCGTCCCCGCCCCCGCCGCCTACCCGGGCCTCGCCACCTTCTCCCCGGGTTCCGGGGGAATCCGGGAAGGCCTCCTCCCTCCCCGGGGCGCGAGGTGACCGAGGTCGGAGGGCTCCCCGCAGCCGGCCGCGCCCCCGGCGCCCCGCGGCCTGCGCGTAGTTCATTGTGGCTCGCGCCGCTCCCGGGCAGAGGCGCGCGCGTCCACACTCGCGGTCCAGATTTAAGGTGGTCGCGTGCAGATGCAAGAGCGAGGCTCCCTCCCGCCCCCTCCGTTCACTCTAGCCGGCGACCCCTCTCCTCCTTCCGTCTGGCCTGGCCGCCCGAATCGGGCCGGGGAAACGAGAGGCCCGGAGGGGCGCCCCTGCGCGCCCTCGCCGCCCGCCCTCCCCCGTGCTTGCGCCCCGCCGGCGGTGGTGCGCTCCTAGCCTGAAAGGTAGGACTTGGAGATTTTAATAGGGCAATAAAAAGGATGTTGACCTATATTTGCCAGGAAATCCATTACCAGCCTCGGTGATACGTGCATGGAGTTTCAGAAAGTCTACGGTTGGCGGGGAGGTTGGCAGCCAGGAGTCCCAGGCAGAGGCCAGGAGGGAGGGCGCTGCCTGTTTTCTTTGCTTCTCCGTCCTAGCCCCCTCCAGCTAATATCTAGTCCCCAATTCCTGTGCTAGCAGGTTGACTGGAGTGATGCAATGCCAGGAAGTTCTAAGTCCCTCCCCTCAAGGACCGCGGGTTCGGGAGAATGGAAGCACATCCTTAAAGAAATATCAATATGTTCACACTCTGAGGGACACAAGTGCCCAAGATGAAATGGCAGCGACGCCCTGTGATACACTCAGGGACCAGGTGGCGCCTCTGGAGCCCTTGCCTTTTGTCAGCTCTGCCTCCTGGCTTTCCCCATGGAGGGTCTTGGGCCGGAGGGGCAGTGGGGTGGGGGGTAGTCTGGACTGAGAAGCCCAGGGGAGAAGGGGGCCGGGGAAGCGCCCATGTCTAGTGCTCCAGGCTGCATTTGTAGGATGACCTGGAAGCCGCTTGAGGTTCCTGAGGGTGTATTTCTGCCCCCTCCCTCCCTTTCCATCCCTGACTTGGGAAGGGCAGATGCCCCCAGAGTGAAGGTCTCCCCAAGTTACAAGCCAGAGCTGAGGCAGGATGGGAAGGGCCATCCCAACAGGACGCAGCGAATCAGGGCCACATCGGTGGAGCACAGCTGCCATCCTCACCGCCCACCCCCACCCTAAACTTCTGCAGCTGGACCCTTCACCTCCACTCCCCTCCAAGAGGAGGCAGGGATGGGAGCGAGGCAGGTGGGTGGGGAAGGACAGGGTGAAGTCGCCTCGCTGTCCACCTCCAGAGCAAACAGACTCCGTCTGGAGCCGCTGGTTACACACAACCCCGGTGAAAGCAGCACATTCCACGCCCCGGCGCTGGGTTTCTTTCTACCTGAGTCATCAGACGGTCTGCTCCGGTGTTTTCTTCATCCTTAAATATGATGTCGGGGTTGTAATTGGGGGTGAGTTCCTTAAATCGCTCCGAGTTTCTCGAGATCTTCCCTTCGTATCTTCCGCTGGCCCCTAGGGTCTTCTCAGCCACGTTGGGGATAAACTGCTTGTAGGCTAAAGGGGTCAGCTTTTTGGGGTGCCGCCTCTTCCCAAAGCCCCTGCCGGGTCCGCACGCCAGCGCCGGGCACATCAGCAGTGCGGAGACGAGCACCGCCAGCACGCATCTCGCCGGCAGCATCTCGTCCCCGGAGCCCGGCGCCTTCCCGCTGTCCCCGCGCGGGTCTGTGTGCGCGGTGTGCCTGTGCGCTCCGGCTGGCTGCCGGCTCGCTGGCTCGCTCGCTCGCCGCCTGCTCTTTCTCTTCCTATATAACCTTGCCCGCCGCTGCTGCGGGAGACTGGCCGCGGATCCCCACCCAGACGGGGGCTGGAACGGCAGGCTGCTGCTGGTCGCTGATAACGGAACACATCGGAGTTGGGGCTGGAGACAGCAATCAAAAGACAAAAAGAGTCTGATTTTAAATGGTAGCAAGCCTGGAGAGCTTGCGAGGCAGGCTGTCCCCGGTGCTATGTTATAGCCGGCAGGGGCGGATCTGATTGGCCGCCGCAGCGCAAGCTTGTCTTCTGATGTTTAACCCTAAAAAAGACTAAATTTTTTTTTTTCTGTTGCTGCCGTTGCTTTATTTTCACCTGAAGCCTTTGAGTTTAAGAAAAAAAATCTTTCCTGAGACAAAGGTGGGCGGGAGGGAGGAGGCACGCTCCCTAGGACAACACCGCTTACCCCCTGCTTTGTGTGCCGCCCCGCGTCCCCCTTCCCTTTCTCCAGAATGGTAGGTGCTTCAGTTAAAACCAACTTAAGTTTTAAAGGACAGTCTAGACCCCCCCCCCTCCACGCTTTGATCATCAAAAAGATATTCTCTCAAATGTTGGAGGGGCCGAGCTGCCCAGGTCCTATATTTAAATATTGTTTTCGGAGACTTTGTCATGCAGGCCAGGTCTCCCTCTGCATTTTAAAGACACAGGGTCTGAGCCTTCTGAATATTCAACGTCCTCGGTGATTCTCACTGACCACAACTTAAAGCTTTGCTCTTCGCGAAGTGCCTTCAGCGCCTTAGAAAAATATGAAAATACGGCCCTTTTATTGTGATTCAGTTGATGCGTTATTTTTAACCCTCTGCACATGGGATGCAGGCAGGCTCAGGGGCTGGGACCGTCTGGCTGGCCCGGCCCAGCGTGTGTGGGGGCAGCACCCCAGCGTGGAGAAGGGAGCGGGTGCTGGGGCCTGCGTGGGGGGCGGAGGCCCATTGTGCCTGGGGGCCGTGGCGATGGGCAAGGCTGTGCACACACCACCCCCACGATCAATCGATCGGAGCAAAGTGCAGGCCAGGGATGAGCTGAATGTGGAATTCAGGCTCCTTCTCCATCGCGCTGGCTGGCTTTCCGTGGGGATCTGCGAGCCAGCCGTCAGGGGCCTGGGGGCTGCAGCCCAGGCCGGGGCCGGGGCCTGGGGGAGCGCTGTTCTGGTCAAGGAGGGCGCCCTGCGCAGCAACTCTGGGGTCCCCAGTCCCTGCGCTCCCTTCAGAATAAAAAAATAACCCTCAAAAAATTCCTGTTTAGACCAGGAAAATAAAATCTGAACCCCCCATTTTGCAGAAGGTACCCTCGGCTTCTCCCCCCACCGCCATAGGCGGGACTGCTGCAGAAGGAAGTGAGGGAGGGAAGGTTGTCCCAGGAGAATGGAAACACCGCTCCGGCGCCGGAGAGTCAGACCTTGGAGGGTCGCTCTGGGAAGTGAACAGTCTCCCTAGAGCCCAGCCCACCCGGGAGGGGGAGGCTCGGCCCTGAAACCCTGGGCTGTTCCCAGCGGCCCAAGTGAGCCCCCCGGTGTGGGGGCGAGGCTGGGGAGCGGCCCTGAGAACCATCTAGCTGGGCCTCCAAGAGACTGAGCGATATGGGGGCTCTCAGCCAGTGGGGCCCCCGCCTCTGTCCTGTGGCTTGTGAGGGGCAGGCTGCCCACCTCTGGGCCAGGCCCAAAGGCAGCACCCAACTTGGGGGGAGCCAGGGTCTCCGCTCAGCTGACAGGGCCTGTCTGTGCCCACGGTGAAAACAGACACAGAGACGTCACACTGTCTTCTGCCTGGCCGGTGGCCTGTCCCAGGCGGTGACCATGCAGGGTGAGTGTGATGCCGCTGGTGGTGCGGGCCTTGAACCTGGGGGCCCTCCAGCCTTCAGGCCTCCCTTCCCGCAGCGCGGTCTCCTCCCCTCTCCCTCCTTCTCCCTCTGGCCTCTCCCTCTGGCCTCTCCCTGGCAAACCGGGCAGGGAGCAGGGGCTGCACTCGGACCCAGGGCCAGCCTGGTGGAGGACGCCCCGGACACGTGACCCCCGCAGGCGCGGGGGCCCAGCTGCCGGCGCTGCTCCCACCTTGCACCTTGGAGGCCAAAGCCCGAGTTGCAGGGGGCCGCCGGCTCCCCCTGGGCCATGTGCTCCGGGGCCACCTGGAGGTCCCCGGGCCTGCTGGCCTCCTCACTCCAGGGTCCCCTCCATCTCACCGTCAACCCCCCAGCCTGCCAGGGGCCGCGCGCCCGGGGACTGGCCATCCTCAAAAATGAAATACGGGTAGACTGTAAACCGGCCCCTGATGCCTCACTTCCCGGCATTTGCTCCATGCTGTGGGCTGGGGGGGGTGGGGACGGGAGTATGGACAAAACTCAAGTCTAGTTTGTATTTGTTGCTGCAGAAGCAAGGGCACCAGGGGGCCTCCCCCCCCCCCACCGCGTTCCCTTGCCTTCGTCCCGCCCCCTCCCCACTTCCCAGACACCAGACCCTCCGTCTTCCACCTCCAGACACCAGGTGGCTCCCTCTCTTTGGCTTTCCCCCTCCAGACACTCCGCCCCTCCCCACTCGGGTCAGAGGTTCCAAACCCCAGCCTCTGCCCCGCAGGCCCTGCGTCCCAGGTCACCTCAGGACCCACTTCTGGCTGGTCTGGGCTCTGCCCTTCCTTCTGGTGGGCGTCTCAGCCCTCCCTCCACCCCTCCGCCCATCTTTCTGTCCCTCCTTCCTTCCCTCCCGCCCCTCCCCCTCCCCTCCCTCCCATCCTTCCAGCCCTCACCAGCATCCCTGCTGAGGACAGGTGGCTGCCTGTCTTCTGCCCCCACCCCCCGGGAGGCGCCTCCCTCCCGGCCCCCCGCCTCCCACCGGCCCCCACCGCTAGATGGCCTCCTCACTCTGCCTTCAGGCCCAGGCTC
>PISW01013535.1:0-25777 GCA_004023785.1 Mungos mungo
GCGGGATTTGCTTTTGTTGGTTTTGTTTTCTCTTCCAAGATCCCATCCAAGATACTACATTGAGCCCCCATCATGTCCTCTTCAGGCTCGTCTGGTTGTGACCATTCCTCAGACTCTTTCTTTCTTT
Organism: Mungos mungo; assembly: GCA_004023785.1. Lineage (NCBI taxonomy): Eukaryota > Metazoa > Chordata > Mammalia > Carnivora > Herpestidae > Mungos > Mungos mungo. Next base: position 128 of record PISW01013535.1, read on the forward strand.
CTTTCTTTCTTTCTTTCTTACTCTTTCTTTCATCTGTCTTTTTTGTTTTTCTTTTCTTTTTCTTTTTTTTTTATGTTTGAGGAGTACTTTCAGGTATATTGTAGACTATCCCTCATTGTGAATTAGTCTGACTGAGCCTATGCAGTTTGGGGAAATCACAGCTGGACGGGCCATTCTCAACACAACATATCAAGAGCATAGTGGTTAGTGATCACTATCAGTGATCAAGTTGATCATCACTGATGAAGTTAACACCCCCTGGCTAAGGTCGTCTTTTCCAGATTCTCCTGTAAAGTTCCTTTTTATGCTTTGGAAGGAAGAAGTCTTTGGAAGGAAGTCACCACGCTCAGCCCACAGTTAAGGGCTGTCCCACTATGAAAATGCACCTGCAGGTTGTTGTGCGAACAGGAGATCTCTAGTGAGTGGGGTCAACACCACAGAGAGGGGTCAGCAGCTGTGTGCTCAGTCTGTGTTTGGCTTTATAAGAAACTGCTGACTGACGCCCACAGTGACTGTGCTGTTGTATTCCTGCCCTTGGTGACTGAGCTTTCTGTTGCTCCTGATCCCGGTCAGCACTTGGTATTCTCAGGGTTTGGATTCCCGCCATCTGACAGGAGTGTGACAGGAGATCACTGTTGTCCCCTGTGCATTTCCCTAACGACACCTGCCGCTGAGACCTTCCTGCGTGCTTGTTCGCCGTGAGCGAGTCTTCTTGGTGAGCTGTCTGCTCAGGTTCTTGCTCCGTTTTTTAATGAGTCATTTTCTTATTGTTGCTTTTTAAGGGATTTATGGATATTATAAAACACGTCCTTTATCAGACATGTGATTTGCAAGTATCTTCTCCCAGTCTCTGGCCTGAGCTGCTTTATGGATATAAAGTAGATACATATGCACGGATGTAGTTTTGGGGTAGGAGAAAGGAGAAATAGCTCACTGTGGTGGATTTTGGGGAGAGAATGTGGGTGACAGGGGGAGGAGGGTTGCCATGTGACATCTTTATTTTTGGATATTTGTGATTTTCTACTGGATTCTCTCATATGTGCTGGAGTGATGTTTCCAAAGATAAACTAGTATAAAAACCCTAACACTTGACAAATCAACCTCAGACTATAATGAAGACTCAGGTTGTGCTCTTCTACTTTAGGACCAGTCATTTTTTCACTGAACTATTTTGCCTTTGAATTTCCATCTCTGAGGCAGTGGACCAGATTGTGTGCACAAGTACTCCTATGAGAACACCTTAAAATGCCGTGTAACATACAAAAACCATCATCTACAATGCATTAAAACTGACAAGATAGTAATACATGAATAATGAAGCACACCCCTGAAGGAAGAGAAAGACCCTGCTTTCCCCCTCCCCCCACCAGAGCACAGTCTAGAAATGGAGCACAGTCTCCGTGAGTCCCCTGCCCAGGGCGCAGACAGAGGCCCAGCCCTTCCAGCTCTGGGGCCTGAGCTGCTGACTTTCCTGTCGTCTTCTTTCTCTTTAAAGTGTGAGTAAAATGTATAAACTGATTATGATGTGTATGTATGATGTACAATATATGTGAAGTAATGTGTATTCCCTGTAGAAAAAGTATAAAATGAGAAAAACGAATGACAACAAAGTAAAAAGGATGGTAATTCTCACATCTGAGCTGTTTTGTTGCTTTTTCTTCTAGTCTCTTATAGATGCTCCTGCTGCTGGAACTCTCTCTCTCTAAGGAGATGAGCACAGATCTCAGAGGCCTAGGTCTGCTCTCTCCAGATGCCATTTCCCCAGCCAGCTCACTGTCCCCCCTCCTAAGAGGGCTGCTTTTCACTTTCCCCTCAGTCTCCTGCACCCCCTCCCCGCCCCTCCCTGAGGTGATGAGCTCCTGTGTTTCTCACTCAGAAAGAAGCACTCAGGGGAGAACTGCACACTCCTCCCTGCCCCTCCCCCACATCTGCACCTCTGTCCACACCTTCTAAGTGATGGTCAGGCGCCCCTCCGGTCTCAGGCTGCCTCTCCATTTGGGCACCTTCATCACCCACTTCCCCCTCTCTGCTGACTCAGCCATTCCCCATACAAACGTGCTGTCCCGACTGCCGTGCAAAACCATGAATCAAAACTAAATAAACACAACAAAATCCTCCCATGAAATGCCAGCACCTGGTCCCATAACTCTGCCAACTCCTGTCCTGTCCCTGTGGCCTCCGTGCAGAACCTCCCTGACTCCTTTTTTCACCCACCATGTTGTCTTTAGCAAATGGATAGAGACACAAGAGTTTTAAAAAGTCAAATACTCCTGCAGTATTGATATCAAGTCCCCAATCTTCCACCCCCCACTTTTCTGAATCTCCGAGATCACCTGTACTCACCTGCACTCGATCTTTTAGCTGATTCTCTGCTTACTGCTTCTGTGCCTCTCAATAGCCAGCCTTTGCACCCATTCTCTGGTTTTCAGGTTTATGCATCATCTTTACTGAACTGGCTCTTCTTTCACACTCTCCCGTCTACCCCAAATAATTATTTTATACCTTTGATCAGCTCAGTGTGCACTGTTTGCATTTTGATGAACATGAATTGCTTTTCACAGTTGATCGTTTAGTAGACTGTGATGACTTTACCTTTCCTGAACTAACTTATTATTTTCCCTAGTAAATACATATCTTATCCTTCATTTGCTTTGTTTCTGTTGTTCTCTTCTCCTTCCCAGGCTCCCTCTGGGTAAATCTTCATGAATGTATTCGAGCCCATCCACTATTCCACCATCCTCGTGTCTGTGCAGATGCCTCTCACAGCCCTCAGTCCTGCCCCACATGGATGGGAGGCCTGCACACCGGGGGAAGGGCTGACACCCGGACCCCCTTTAGCTCAGCCTGGGTGCCCTCTGCCTCTCTCCTTCTGGCTCCCTTCTGTCTGGACTCCCCTCTTTTGGTTTTCTCCATCAGTTTCCCATTTGCCTAGTGGTATCCTGTGGAAGGGAACGTGGGAAGTAGAGGTTGACACTCTAAACATCTGATGTGCATTTAGGCTCCCCTAGCCCGGATTCACGTGGTGACGAGATGGAGACTCTGTGCTGGACACAGTTGTTCTCGGGATTATGGGGACCATGTGCCGTGTCTTCCATCCATCAGGCCTGTGTTGTGTCATGGAGTTTTCAAGGTGTCTGCTTCTCCACCATCTTCCTGACATTTCATTGTGACGTGTCTTCCTGTGGGTCTCTTGTCATCCACTCTAGTTAAGAACTTGGGTAGGGCTTGCAACATATGTGTTTTTCCCTGTCAACTCTGAGAAATATTCTTGAAATTTTAGAAACAAACTTTAAGAACCAAACAGGTCTCTCCTGCTGCCTTCACCTCCTGATGGTACTACTTCTGGAAAGTACAACTGTAATTATCCACTTTATCAACTGAATTATCCGTTTCTAGAGTCATAGTTTCAATTCCCAAGTACACTTCCATAACTTTCATATTCTAGGATTGTTCACCACTCAGTATGGTTCAGATGCTGTTCACATGCCAAATGCCTCTCACACACCGTAGATACTGCGATTCTAGTCATAGGGGACCTGTTGGGTCTCCTGATCATCCGCTTTTGTGATATCCTGACCTTTCTCCACAACTTCCTCCACACACACTCACCTCAGGAGTGACTTCTGTTTGTCTCTGTCATTTCTGCTAACGCCCACCTCCCACAGGACAGTGCCAGTGTTGTGTCACCAGGGGACCACACTTGTTCTTCATTTTACATCTGGAGTCACCTGACCCTGACCCACTGGACTTGTGGGATGATGGGCTTTAGTTTGATTTGAGCAGATAAGTCACACTGCCTCTTACTGTCCTCCTAGGCTCTCAGCCTATTAGTCTCCCATGGCAGAACATTCTGGAACATTGCAACAGTTCACTTGCGTGGAGTTCATAGTCATACCCAAATCCTCAGGGACAAGGAACCAAAGAAAGACAAGGCAACAAGGCCTCTGAGTGCAAACTTTCTGGGTTGAACCCTGGTTCCACTACCTCCTTATCCTCCATGAGTCTCTCTTAATTCATGGGGCACCTCAGGGGTTTGTTTTGATGATTAACTTTGACCTTCTGTGTACATCACATAATGATGAGACATATTCCACAGTTTATACTTAGCATCATCATATTGATTATAGCACTTATGGTTCTATTCTTTGATTTTATAAACCACAATTCAAGAAACATCCCTGAATAAATTCTTTTGAAACTTCTAACGTCTATTTATTTTTTGAGGGACAGAGAAAGCATGTAAAGGGGAGTGGCAGAAAGACGGGGAAACCCAAAATCTAACACAGGCTCCATGCTGTCAGCAAAGAGCCTGACACAGGGCTTGAACTCACAATCTTTGAGATCATGACTGGAGCTATATTCAGACGTAACCAACTGAGCCACCCACCACCCTCCTGAAAATATATTTTTAAGAACATATGTGATTATTTCCTTAGGATAAACTCCTAAAGGAGGGGCACCTGGGTGGCTCTGTTGGTTAAGCATGAGACTCTTGATTTCAGCTCAGCTCCTGATCCCCGGGTTCCTGCGATCCAGCCTGGTGTCGGGCTGCGTGGGATTCTCTCTTCCTCTCTCTCTGCCCCTCTCCGCACTCCTGCATGCAGCCTTTCTTTTTCTCAAAATAAACAAATAAACATTTTTCTGAAAAAGGATAAACTCCCAAAAGACAATGTGTATGTCACAGTTTAAGCACATGTAAATTGTGGAGCCATTTTTCAGAAGAAGCTTTAAAACTTTCACACCAGTCCTCACCCCCATCACCTTAACGACAGTGCGTCTTCCCGACCCATGTTGGACACTCTCTTCACCTACTGGCCTCTTTGCCACGTTGAAGATACTAAGTTTTATTCACAATTTTTATTCCACATTCTCATTTTGTTTATGTTTATTCATGACCAATATATCTGTCTCACATTTTGAGTCTTCCTTTCCGAAATGTTCTCTAATGATCCTAATTATCTTTTTCTTTTTTCTTTTCTTATTATTTGAGTGCACTTTACAGACACTGTTCCATTCCTTTCAGGTTTATACCATAGAGATTCATGATTTCATCCGATAATTGCAGTCTTCGGTATTTACCCAAAGAAAACGAAAACACCATTTTTTAAAGTTTATTTACACTGAGAGAGAAAGAGTACACAAGAGGGGAAGGGCAGAGGGAGGGAAAGGGAGGGAGAGAGAGAGAATCCCATGTGGGCTCAGAGCTGTCAGTCCAGAACCTCATGCGGCGCTTTAACTCACATACAGTAAGTGTGCACGCCCATGCTGAGGAGCACAGTGTAGACATTGAGATGCTATTTCCAAATCAGAAATGATTTTGGTTTAACTGAATTTTGAACCATATAGAAATAGGAGTCCAAGGAACTGTTTCTACTTTTTGGTTTCCCCTGTATCACCATCGAGGGGCTGGAGGAGGAGGTGCGCAGGGACACAGAACCCTCAGCGATGGCACACCGGCTCCTGAGCGCTCCTCTCCTGCAGTCCTGCCTCACCCCTGAGCTCGACCCCCGTGGAGTCCAGGGCTGCTCAGAAACTTCTTCCTCTCCCCACTGACGCCCAGGCTTCTGCTCAGACATCTCTACCTGACTTCCAGTCCAGACCCCACTCAGGCCCCTCAGTCAGAATCCACCTGAGAACAGAGCAGTGGGGGGTGTCCCCTGTCCTTCCACCGCACGTGCAGCCACAGGACTAAGGAGAGAAGACCCAGCTGCCCTTTCTCCTCCTCAGCCAGGCCCTCCCTAGGGTCTCCTTCAGTGGACACGGATCCAGACACCAGGGGGCGCCCTCACCCCAGATGATGCTCAGAGTGTGAAGGTTTTTTCAAGAGCTACAATGATACAACTTGTTATCCACCCAAGACAAATGACTAAGGAAGATGTGTGATATACACACATACATATAAATATGTGGTGACACTTGTGACAACATGGATGGACAAACAGGGCAGTATGTCTCCAAGTGAAATAAGTCAGACTGAGAAAGACAGGTAGCATATGATTTCACTCATATGTGGAATCTAAAACACAAGAAAAGTGAATAGAGAAACAAACAACAGAATCAGACCTATACATACAGAGAACGCTCTGACGATTGCCAGAGGGAAAGGGGTTGGGAGGACAGACACATTGAGTGAGGGGTGTGGGAGACACAGCCTCCGGTTATGGAAGGAACTGGTCAAGGGAATAAAAGGTGCAGCACAGGGAATATGGTCAGTGAGACTGTAACCCATTGTGCGGTGACAGCTGGCGGCTACATTGTAGTGAGCACAGCATGGTGTAGACACAAGGTAAAGGGCCCCTGGGTGGCTTCAGGTCATGACCCCTGGGTCATGGGATCGAGCTCTGCTGGGATTAAACATTCTCTCTGTCTGTCTGTCTGTCTGTCTCTCTCTCTCTCTCATTCTCTATCTCTCTCTCTGCCTCTCTTCTCTGCTCTCCCTATCTCTCTCTCAAAGAAAACAATGAATACAGAGGTTGAGTCACTGTGTTGCACATCTGAAACTAAAGAAATCTTGTGTATCAACTCTATTCAAATTTAAAATATTTTAAAAATTAATGATGAAGAATAAAATGTGGGGCTCCTGGGAGGGTCAGTTGATTGGGCCTCCGACTCTTGATTTCAGCTGAGGTCAAGCATGATCTCCTGGTTCACAGGCGAGACCTGCATCAGGCTCTGAGAACGGGCGCGTCCTCTCCCGTGGCTGCAACGGCAGAGACACACGCGCAGTGACAATCAGGCATGGAAAGGCTACGTGAGACTGGCAGGAGCACAGACCCCCATACACGCAGGGGTTTGTGTGGGGTGTGCGGTCAGAGAAGAGACTGGGGCGCAAAGAAGTAATGGATAGAGAGAGGAAAGGGACCCCGCATAGAAATAAACAAAACATCCCAACATGGCATCAAGATCGGGGGGCATAAACTTGTCAGGCAGCCATTAGGCATGAGGCACCTTGCCTGCACTACCAAGTTCAAGAGAAAATCTCTAAGGGACAAGGAGACTCTAAAGAGTTGGAGGAACCAGTTTCATGAGATCAATACTCACTGGAGGAGGAAAGTCCATCTCATCAGGCAGCTCACTACTACCGAGCTCAGTGTGACCTGCACCCCACTGAAGATCTTGGCAGAGTTTTCACTTGACACAAACATAATGGCCAATCCCTTGTGGCCAAACTGGCCAGCTGAGGCCTCCTGGAAGGAGACAGAGGTTGGCACTGGAAGACCCCAAAGTAGGAAGACACCCAAAGGAGGAACACAGATGTAAGGTATGAAGACATAGGAAATAGGGGGTGGGAAGGGACACTGGGGTGCCCGTGTGGGTGTGCAGCTCACCTGACGCAGGAGGGTGTGGGGATCCTCAGACAGGTGGTAGTTGATGGCCGTGTTCACCTGCTCAATGTCCATGCCTCAGCCACATAGGTTGGTGGCCACAAGAATTCATTGTTAATCTTTAAATACTGATACCAAGAAAGCCTTTGTCAGAAAGGAAATTAAAAACATGTTGACAGTCCTTCTCTCAGTGGTCTCATTTCCTCCCAAGGACATGAAACATCTTTTCATCTCTGACTCCCCTCTCCTCCTGGGGTGTTCTACGGTGGAGGGCAATGGCTGGAAAGATCTACTCCACCAGGACCTGGGCCAGACACATGCAACACTGCACAGACTTCACAAAGATCTCCGCCTGAGTGTGGAGAGTAGCAGGACCTGGGCCCACGGGTGTGTGTGTGCGGAGGGGAGAGAGACAATGTACCAGAGTGGGAGATTTCAGGAAGTACACCCTCCACACGAATCCTGCTAAGTCCCTCGTATTTCCTGCTACATGAGTCCTTTTTCACCCTCAGTATAACTTACTCTTCCTTTCTCTCCTTTGCTTCTGATTTTCCTCAAGAGACTGGCCTCTTAGAAGAGACAGAGAACAGTACAAATCTGGCAGACATGTCAGGAGACAGGAATGAGGTGCTGCAGGAAAAAGGGCTAAATATTGGAACGAGGGTTTGGATAAACATGACCAAGATTCCCGCTTATGACACGTTAACCCTCAGGCCACCCTAATTCTGGGAGCAGTTTTAGTGTGAATGTGTTACACGATCCATAAGCTGTGGGAAAGCTTCTCCTCAGGGACTGATACAAGAAGAAGTAAACTGTTCAGAACCCTAATAGGGCCAATGGATATTAGGGAATTTAAGAATTTAAAAGTCCTTCCAGATTTTTTAAAACTTTACTTATTTATATTGAGACAAAGAGAGACAGAGTGAGAATGAATAGACGACAGGCAGAGACAGAGAGATGAAGAGAGAGAACCCCAAGCAGGCTCCACACTGTCAGTGCAGAGCCTGACACGGGCTCCATCGCACACACCATGAGATCAGGAGTCCGACTCTTAACCGACTGAGCTGCTCAGGCTCCCTAAAAGAGGAATTCTTTAATTATTAGTAATGGGTCATATATATTTTAAAATATGGAATGAAGACAGTAAAAAACAGCAACCCCCACACCGGGAACTGGTCTGACTCTGACAGCTGGGCCTCAGTGGGGTCAGAAGCTGGCTGATGCCACCCCTGGGCCATATTATTCTCCTGGGACATGACCAGTCATCTCACAGGACATCAACACACAAGGACACTCTGAAACCATGACACTACTGTGTCTAATTACAGACAAAGAGAAGCCACAGTACAACCCACAGAATACCGAATGTCTCCCTGTGCTGCTTAATGTGATCAATCGCTGCTTTTTTTACTATTATTTGTTTTTCTCTAGCTTTTTTATTTACATTCCAGTAAGTTAACCTGCAGTGTAATATTGGCTTCAGGAGTAGAACTGAGTGATGCGTCACTACACACGACACCCAGTGCTCGTCACGTGTCCTCCTTAGTGCCCATCACCATGTAGCCCATCCCGTTTACCCTGTGAGCCTCCCAGAACCTTCACACCTTCTGTACTGACCACCTTTCCTCTTGGGATTTGTGGTAATGTTAAAACAAATGACTTTTCCAAAAAAATTTTAATGTTTATTCATTCTCTTTCAAGAGAGACAAAGTACAAGCAAGGGTGGGGCAGAGGGAAAGAAGGAGACACAGAATCCTAAGCAGGATCCAGGCTTTGAGCTGTTAGCACAGAGCTCAACGTGAGGCAGGAACTCATGAACCGTGAGCTCATGACTTGAGCCGTAGTCAGATGTTTAAACAGTTGGGCCACCCAGGTGTCCCAAACAAATGACTTTTTGATAATTCAATTACACTTTAATCAATGCTGGAACACTGGTGTTACTTAGTGCAACATACAACAGGTTACTCAAAAACAATCCTGCATCAGGACAAAATCCATTCAGCGTGCAGATGGGCCTACGGGGTTAATGTAACACAGGAGACAGTCAGGGATACTGTTTCAGAATCCAGTTCGCAAATAACCTCAGAGAAAATACAACTAGGATAGTTTTAATATAGTATCAAAGATGCATATTCACACTTATCTGAAAAGGTTATGACACATACTATTCTCCTATATTTGGTCGAGGACATAAGTTTTTTCAAATACTTCAACCAAAACAACACAATAGATGCGGAAGCAAATCTGAACATCTAGTGGTCTACTAATGAGACAGATAAGAGAGTGACCTGAAAAATGTAAAATGAAGGAAAATCCACTCTTCTCATTGCCTTGTATATTTGGGAAAATCATTATTTTTCATAAAAACAATATTTCTGTTTTAATATGACTATGAATGAATTAATAGTATTTAAACCTGTTTTATTCCTAGTGTGGTAAATATGGATAGATATACCCCCCCCACACACACACAAACTCATTCCTGGGATCCTCACTAATTTGTAAGACTGTGTAGACGTCCTGAGAACAAAGTGTTGGCGAATCACTGACTCACGAACTCCCGGGCCACGACTCAGGGACACAGTGGGACAGAGAGCGCTCTGTGCAGTAGGTGAGACTTCCGGGCAAAGTCCCAGGTCCCCCGCCTGCCTCTCAGGGTCTCAGGCCCCAGGGCGGTGACTGGGGCGGGGAAGCCCAGTGTTGGGGAGTCCCCATCCTCACTGGTTTCACTTCTCCCTGTCACAACCTGTGTCAAGTCCTTCTGCCTGGATACTGATGACCCAGCCTCTGTTCACACTCCTATTAGTGTCCGGTTTCCGGAGAAGCCAATCAGCGGCGCCGCAGTTCGGGATATAAAGTTTCCGCACCCGCCCCCTGCGACTCACATTCTCCCGAGATCCCAAGGATGCAGGTCGTGACGCCCCGAACTCTCCTTTTGCTGCTGTCGGGGGCCCTGGCCGTGACCCAGACCTGGGCCGGTGAGTGCGGGGTCGGGAGGGAAGGGTCTCTGCGGGGAAGGAGCGCGGGGACCACCCTGCGGGGACGCGGGACCCCTGGGGAAGGGATCTGTCTGCCGCCCCGACCCAGTCCCCCACCCGCCACCCCCCCCATCTGTCCTTCGCGTCCCTCCCCAACTCCGCCCTGCTCTCCCCCACTCGGGTCCCCTTCCCCTGCCCTCCCGGCCGCCACCCCCTGGGACCCGGGCCCCGCGCCGGGAGGAGGAGCGGGCGGGGTCTCACCCCTCCGCGCCCGCAGGCTCCCACTCCCTGAGGTATTTCTACACCGCGGTGTCCCGGCCCGGCCGCGGGGAGCCCCGCTACATGGAAGTCGGCTACGTGGACGACACGCAGTTCGTGCGGTTCGACAGCGACAGCCCGACTCAGAGGTACGAGCCGCGGGCGCCGTGGATAAAGCAAGAGGGACCGGAGTATTGGGAGGAGCAGACGCGGAACGCCAGGATCACCGCACAGACTTTCCGAGTGGACCTGCAGACGATGCTACGCTACTACAACCAGAGCGAGTCCGGTGAGCGACGCGGGCCCGGGTCCAGGTCACGACCCCCATCCCCACGGACGGGCCGGGGTCGCCCGAGTCTCCGGGTCCGAGCGCAGCCGCGAGGCCCCGGGACCCCAGTCCCCCCACCCGGGAAAATCCCGCGGGAGCTTTTAGGCGGTTTTACTTTCGGTTTCACCTGAATCACGGCTGCTCTGGGGGCGGGGCGGGGCCAGGGTCACACAACATTCAGTGGATGTACGGCTGTGACGTGGGGCCGGACGGACACCTCCTCCGCGGGTACAGTCAGGACTCCTACGACGGAGCGGATTACATCGCCCTGAACGAGGACCTGCGCTCCTGGACCGCGGCGGACACGGCGGCGCAGATCACCCGCCGCAAGTGGGAGGCGGCCGGTGTGGCGGAGCGCAGGAGGAACTACCTGGAGGGCACGTGCGTGGAGTGGCTGCGCAAGTACCTGGAGATGGGGAAGGAGACGCTGCTGCGCGCAGGTACGGGGGCCGCGGGGCCTCCCCGATGTCCCCTCCGCTGGGGCTGACTGCCCATGAGGAAGGGAAAATGGACTCAGAGTCAGAACCGCGCCCCTCCCACGGGTGGAAAGAGGGATCCTTCTCCATGCTCATATTCCTACTAGAGTGACTCGCCTAGAGGGCGCTTTTCTCTAAAAGACACTTAGGACTCCAGTCTCCCCCTGGGATGCAGGCTGAGACCATCCCTGAAATAACCCTTTGACCCTGGCAGCCACCTTGTGAACCATGACCTTCCCTCTCTAGGCCTTGTTCTCTCTGAGAACATTTTTGGAGATCTGACTCCGGGTTTTGTGAGTCATTCACCCTCCACCACAGTCAGGGGTGTGGTCCCCACCTTAGACCTGCAGCCTCCTACCCCCACTCTCTCCTTGATTCCAGAACTTAACAAGGATCAGGAGATCCCAAAGGCTAGACTGGTGTCAGGGTTTTGTGCTTCTTCCATTCAAACCAGTTGTCCTTCCACCCCAGGACGGTCACATGGATGCAGGTTCACTGGCCCCTAAAGGCAAACTGAGCTGTGGATTTTCTGATTCTTCTTCCTCAGAATCTCCCAAGACACACGTGACCCGCCACCCCATCTCTGACCGTGAGGTGACACTGAGGTGCTGGGCGCTGGGCTTCTACCCTGCGGAGGTCACCCTGACCTGGCAGCGTGATGGGGAGGACCACACCCAGGACACGGAGCTTGTGGACACCAGGCCTGCGGGAGATGGGACCTTCCAGAAGTGGGCGGCGGTGGTGGTGCCTTCTGGAGAGGAGCAGAGATACACGTGCCACGTGCAGCACGAGGGGCTGCCCAAGCCCATCACCGTGAGATGGGGTGAGGAGGGTTTGGGGCAGAGCCTGGTGTCAGGGAAAGAGGGCCCTTCTGGAGAATTTCACAAAGTCAGGACTGAAGCCGGAGGTGTGGACCCCTCACCTTCCTTTTCTTTCCAGAGCCGTCTCCTCAGCCCTCCATCCCCATCCCGGGCATCATTGCTGGTGTGGCTGTCGCCCTCCTTGTGGTCACTCTGGTGGCTGGAGCTGTGATCTGGAGGAAGAAGCGCCTAGGTAGGAACAGAGTGGGGGGATCTGAGGTCTCTTGTCCCGCTGGGGGTTCCTGGGTAGCACATGGTCCTACCTTGTTTCTGGGAAGTACCCTCCACACACATGCACCTGCCCAGCCTGGAGCTGTTAGTGACATTCACTCTGGAGCAAAGCACTTTGAAAATGAAGGGCAGATTTTCACTTGGTAATTTTGGTGACAGGGACCTGATTCCCAGCAGTGACAGGACAGAGAGGAAAGTCCCTGCTGTGGGCAGACCCCCAGCAATCAGGTGGTTTTGTGGCCCTCCCAACCACTTCTTACTTCACGTTTCCCGATCCTGTCTTGAGTCTTCAGTCAGAACTCTGGAACCTTCATTGTGGACCAGGACTAGGAAGTTGCTCTAGGATCCCCTGGCCCAGCGGTCCCAGGTCTCTAACATATTTCTTCCCACAGGAGGAAAGGGACCAAGCTACTCTCACGCTGCACGTAAGTATGGAGGGGTGATCTCTGAAACCCTGGGGTCATGTAGACAGGACACCATGGGGAGCTCACCACCTCCCGACCATAGCTCCTCCTTTAGTCTCATCTCCTGTGGCTCTGTTCATGTCCTGTTTGTCTTACCCCAGGCGATGACAGCGCCAACGGCTCTGATTCATCCCTAATGCCTCCTAAAGGTAAGATCCAGAGGACCTGAAGTGGGGAGGAGTGGGGACACTAGGGACACTCTGACATGCGAGGGGCTGTTGAGGATGAGGCACTTATGTGACTGACCTAAATGTGTTCATGATTAACTTTTTCACAGTGTGACACCAGCTGCCCCTGAGGGACTGAGCAATGCAAGATTTGTCCCCACTCCCACCTGGTGACATCGGAGCCCCTGACTTTTCTTTCTGCCAATGTGTCAGAATGTGTCTGTGTTCATTTCAGCACATTGTGAGGACGCAGGAGGCTGGCCACCCTGCCCACCATGTCCCCTCCCCATACTGATTCCTGTTCCCTTTCTGATCTGCTTTCCTGTTCCTGCAGAGACAGGGCTGGACCGTCTCCATCCCTGTCTTTATTTCATGTTGGGCAGAGTACTGATGCATTATTTTCCTATTGAAAATAAGAATCCAGTTATCAATCTGTGTTTTGTAATTCTGGGTATGTGGCAGTGATGAGGTAATAAAAGAGAAGATTTGTAAAGTTAACACAGTAATTAAAGCACTGAGAACCTTCCAGAACCAGTGTGTTTGCTGTGCTGAGTCTGCTGCAGGTGGGGACAGTAGAGTGTTGTGAGGAGCCGAGCGTGGACGGGGCCCGGTCAGTCGGTGCTCAGTGCATCACTGGTGTGACCTGCTCACTCCTCAGCTGGGTCATGTCGCTGCTCCTTGTCCTTGCCCATTCTGTGGAACCTTGTTTCACCAGGACCTGTGATGACAGGGACTTGAACGTCACCTGTCACCAGGACCTTGTACAGCAAGAGCTTCCTTTGACTCGGTCAGCCCAAGCTCCATCTTGGGTCGTGCCCTCAGCCCAATTTTTTGGGTGTTTTTTTTTTTCCTTGTTTCTGTGACACATCAGGCCAGTCTTGCTCTTGTGTACGAGTTCCTGTCTCGTTCTCCCGGGTGACCCCAGCGGTTACAGCAGCAGTAGTCCTTTGGTCTGTCGTTCCCACAGTCCTTGATGGGCCCTGTACACAGGAGTCTCTGTGGTTTGGAGAGATGAAGTTTTAGAGTCATCCATCTCTTCTCCTCCCTCTAGAGCTGTCTTCTGGATTATTCTTTAGATTCTGGATGTAGGCAGAGAGGAACACAAGAGTTTCTCATCCTTTTTCAACTTAATAGTTTCTACTTTCCCTTCTTCTCTGCCCCCCTCTCCTTGCCCTAGTTCTAGTGAGGATGGTGCAGGCTCCCTTCCAAATGCATGGATTTATAATGCAGGGTCTCACATAGAGCCTAAGTACAGTGTTTCTGAAGACAGGACTGTAACTGTGTGCTGTGCTGTGCAGGGAGAACCCTGTGGAGGGGGGAGCTGAGCAGAGAGAGGGTGTGGGGAGCAGCCGTGGGGGGAAATAGAGACAGCACTGAGGGTGAGGTGGCGGCACTTTGCGCGGGAGCTGCCACGGGCCAGATATGCCTGAGGCTCATCCAGAAGAGAGAGGTCTTCTCTGCTGATCACTCATTCCACGGATAATCTCATGTGACACGTACGGGACCCACTACTTTTTCTTCTAGGACACCTCAGTGACTCTAAGAGACAAACCTGGTGGTCTTGTGGAGAATATGTCCTAGAGGTGAGGGCCTGACTCCACTTGACCCTAAAACAATGTGGGCATTGAAGGCAATGATCCCATTGTGCAGTCAGAAGTCTAATAAATTATATTAAAACAATTTACACAAGTAATTGCACAAAGAAAAAGAGCACCTCATAGCATGAGATATAAAGTACAAATGGGAAAAGGACTGAGATTGAGTAACTTAAGAAAGAATAGGAAGTAGAAATAAGATCATAAAACTTCAATATTGCATGGATAAAACAAAAAATATAACATGACCAGGATATGATATAAATATATAAACATAAGTTATTTCAATAAATATTATGTACATGACATAAAAAAATCACAAAACTGAAAATGTAGAAAAAATGGCAAAAGCAAAATCACCCTTAGGAAAGTAACTACAAAACGAAGAGATAAACTATTATATAATTAACAATATGAAATAGTCAATAAATGGTTATCAGTAAAAGAAGAATGAGTGGAAACATGGAAAACAAAAGCCAAAAAGTAAAATGGCATCATATATCCACCTGTGTCAACATTAACATTGTATGTAAACGGCTTAAATAAACCAATCAGAATGCAGATGGTTAGACTGAAATGAAACAAGACCCAACTATGCTGTCTAGAGTAGACACATTGAGATTCATTACAAATAGTTTAAAGGAATAGAAAAGGTTATCTCAGGCAAATAATCATAAAAAAGCTGAAATGGATACATTCATTCGCTAGACAAAGGGACTTAGAAAATGCTAGTAAAGGGGGCACCTGGGTGGCTCAGTTGGTTAAGTGTCTAGACTCTTGGTTTCTGTTTCAGTGTCATGATCTCACTGTTTGTGTGTTTGAGCCCCGTGTCAGGCTCCGCAAGTAGCATTGTGGAACCTGCTTGGGATTCTCTTTTTCTCCCTCTCTGTCTACCCCATCATACTCACACGGTCTCTGTCTCTAAAAATAAATAAATACAATTTTTAAAAACTCTAAATAAGTAAATAAATATAAATAAAATTATTTTTTATAATAAATAAAAATGGCCAGATACGGGGTGCCTGGGTGGCTCAGTCAGTTAAGCATCCAACTATCCAACTTCAGCTCGTGTCATGATCTCACGGTTGGTAGGTTTGAGCCTTTTGCCGGGCTCTCTGCTGTCACCAAAGGAGCCCATTTCAGATCCTCTGTCCCCCCTCTCTCAGCCCCTCCCCTCCTCACACTTTCTCCCTCTCTCTCTCAAAAATAAACATTTCTGAAAGTGCTAGTAAAGATAAACAGCAACATTTTATAATGATAAAAGGGTCAAATTATCAGAAGGATAAAGCAATTCTGAATATATAGTCACCTAATAACTCAGCACCAAATGCATGAAAACAAAACAGACAGAAATTGATAAACAGACAATACAACAATAATAGTGAGAAAATGCAGTAAATCACTTTCAATAATGGATAGAACACCTATGCAGAGATCAATAAAATAAAGAAGACTTGAACCATACCATAAACCAGCAGTAGAAATCTGACATTTATTGAACATTCCAGTCATCAACAGAATATACATTCTATTCATATGCACATGGAGATTTCTTGAGGGTAAACCATATGCTAGGCCATAAAACAAAAGTCAATGAATTTAAAAGGCTATAAATAATGCAAAATATGTTCTTTTATCACAATACCATGATAACAAAAAACAATCAATAACTGCAAGAAATTTGGGAAACCCACAATATGCAGAATTAAACAACACACTTCTACATAACCAATGGGCAAAAGAGATATCACAGTGGAAATCACAGAATCCTTTAAGATTAATAAAAACGAAGACAGAGTGGGGTGTCTGGGTGGCTCAGTCGGTTGAGTGACCCTCTCTTGATTTTGGTTCAGGTCATGATCTCATGGTCATGGGATCGAGCCCCATGTTGGGCTCCACACTGAGCATGAGGCTGCTTGGGATTCTCTCTCTCCCTCCCTTTCTACTGCCCCCTCAAAATAAATAAATAAAATTTTTAAAAAGAAGCATCTCAAATCAATTACTTAAACTTCCACTTAAACTTTGTCCATTAAGACAAAAAGAAAAGAGGATCAAACTAAACCAAAAGCAAGCAAAAGGAAGGATAAAGAAACAATTAGAGTGGAAATTAATGGAATACAGAAAAGAGAATAAAATAACAATATATAAACTAAATCAAATGTGATCCTTTAAGAGATCAACAAAATTGAAATTTTTTCAACTAGACTCACTAAAAAGACAGAGAGAGAGAACTCAAATTACTAGGATCAGCAATGAAAGAAGGAACTTTATGACTGACCATACAGAAATAAAGAGAATTATATGAGATTATGATGAACAATTATGCCAAAAAATTAACCTACTTAGATAAAATAGGAAAATTCATCGAAAGACACAAACTACAAAAGCTGTATCAGAAGAAATGGACAATCTGAATATACCTATAATGAGGTAGACGGTTGAATCAATGGTCAAAAGCTACCCCAGAAATAACCCAGTTCAAATGCTTCACTTGTGAATTATACCAAATGCTTAAAGAAATAATAACAGCTCTTTACAAAACCTTCCAACAAGGAGAGAAGGGAACCCAACTCCTTCTAAGAGGCTAGTATTATTCAGAGACCAAAACTAGACAAAGATATCACAGGAAAATAAAACTCTAATGAATATAGACCTGGAAAAACTCAACAGAATGTAGCAAATCAAATCCAGCAACATTAAAGAAAAAAGCTAAACACCATGACCAAGTGAAATTTATTCCAGGAATGCAATATTGGTTTATCACCCATATCTACCTTGTAATATACATATTACTATAATAAAAAAACAAAAGCCACATGCCTATCTCAACAGATGGGAAAAAAACATTTGACAAAATGTGACATCCTTTCATGATAAAAACCCAACAAGCTAATTCAACCCAAGAGAATTTCCTCAATCTGATTAAAAGCATTTATGAAAACCCTTAAGCTTACATCTTACCTACTGACTGACTGTTTTCCTCCTCAGTATAGCAACAGGAGGAAGATTTCCTCTCTCACCACTTCCATTAAACTTAGTGCTGGAGAATTTAGAGCAAGAAAATAAGATAAAGTGCATCCTGATTGGGGAAAAAAAAAGAAGTAAAATTATTTCTGTTCCCACACAGATGACATGACCTTGTACGTAGAAAATCCTAGAGCATCAACTATTAGAACAAATAAACAAGTTCAGCAACATTGTAGGATATGAGGTCAATACATTAAAAATCCATTACCTTTCCATATATTTTCAATAAACAATCCAACAATGAAATTTAAAAAAAAACAAGTCCATTTACAATAGCACCAAAATGAGTTAAATACTAGGAATACATTTAACAAAAGAAGTGAAAATCTTATACTTTGAAAACTACAAGACATTATTGAGAGAAATTTACAAACATCTAAGTAAATGGAAACATGTTCACAGTCAGAAGACTTAATATTTTCTACGTGACAACATTCCTCAAATTCATCTATAGGTTCAACACAGTCCCTATCAGATACCTAAATAGCCCCTTTGTAAGAACTGACAAACTGATTCTAAAATAATAGGAAAAGTCATAGGTCTTAGGTTAGCCAATCTTAAAAAAGGAAGCCAAAGTAGTAGGACCCCCAATTCCAAATTTCAAAATTTTCCAGCAAAGCAAAGGTAATCAAGATGGTTTGGGGAGTCTGGTTCAAGGTTCCACTTTACCAAGGTCCTGAATTCATCTCCTTTCATGGACACAACAGATTTACAACTATAGGCAGAATAATCTCCTCTGAAAAAGACCTGAGCCAGAACAACAAACAATAAAAGAACAGTGTGAAAACAGGTAAGAGAGGCAGACACTCTTGCCAAAAACCAAAACAAAGACAAAACCAAAAGCAAACCTGCCCCCACCCAGATATGAGAATTCAAAATATACTGGGATCCCAAAAATACAAAATTTCACTGAGAAGCAAGGAGTCTGTGCCCCACATTGAGCACTAAACCCTATGTGCTGCACAGGACAGATAAGCCCCTAAAAGACCTGACTTTGAAAACCAACATGACTGTATTCAGGAAAACCATAGAACAGTAGCTAATGAAGAACCCATTTGAGTTCTCTCCATAGTTTAGCTACTATTGATAATACTGCTATAAACATTGGGGTGCATGTACCCCTATGAATACGTATTTTTGTGCCTTTTGGATAATTGCCTGGTAGTGCAATTGTTGGATCATAGGGTATTTAATCATTAGTTTTCTGAGGAACCTCCATACTGTTCTCCAGAGTGGCTGTACCAGTTTACATTCCCACCAACACTGCAGGAGGATTCCCCTTCTCCACATGGTCATAAACATCTGTTGTTTCCTTTGTTGTTCATTTAAGCCATTCTGACAGGAAAATGTTAGCATATTTACTTTTTTTCGTGTTTATTTATTTATGTATTTATTTTTAATATAATTTATTGTCAAGTTGGCTAACATACAGTGTATACAATGTGCTCTTGGTTTTGGGAGTAGATTCCCATGATTCATCATTTACATACAATACCGAATGCTCATCCCAACAAACGCCCTCCTCAATGTCCATCACCCATTTTCCCCTCTCCTCCATCCCTCATCAACCTTCAGTTTGTTCTCTGTATTTAACAGTCTCTTATAGTTTGCCTCCCTCCCTCTCTGTTTGTCACTTCTTTTTCCTTTCCCTTTCCCCCATTGTCTTCTGTTACGTTTCTCAAATTCCACATATCAGTGAAAACATATGATATCTGTCTTTCTCTGAGTGACTTATTTCACTTAGCATAATACCCTCCAGTTCCATCCACGTTGCTGCAATGGCAGAATTTCATTCTTTCTCATGATGTTAGTGTATTTTCACATGTCTCTTAGCCATCTGGATGTCTTCTTTATAAAAGTGTCTCTTCATGTCTTCTGTCCATTTCTTAACTGGGTTATTTGTGTTGTGGTTGTAGAGTTTGCTAAGTTTTTTATAGATTTAGGAAACTAATCCTTTATGAGATATGTCATTTGCAAATATCTTCTCCCATTCTATAAATCTACAGCTTTCTAGTTTTGTTGGTTGTTTCCTTCCCTGTGGGTGCTCATATTTGCTTTTGTTTCCCTTGCTTCCAGCAATGTGTCTAGTAAAAAGTTGTTATGGATTTTGATGGTTTCCTGTCTCACATTTAGGTCTTTCATCCATTTTGAATTTCTTTTTGCATATGGTGTAAGAAAGTGGTCCAGTTTCATTCTTCTGCATGTTGCTGTCCAGTGTTCCCAACACGATTTGTTAAAGAGACTGACTCCCAGCCTGGGAATCTGGGCCAGCGGTGAGGTTAGAGGGCAAGACCAGACCTCTATGAGGATGGAGTGCTCCTGAGTACAGACCCCGCTGAAGCTCACAATGTCTAGACAGGCCTGCTGGTCACCTGAGCTTCCTGATGTGCTTTCCAGTTAGGAGCTGCTGGCTCAGGGCTCCAGGAGGGAGGAGGCTGAGTTGCAGGTGATGTCAGTGTCTGTGGTTGAGAGGGGAGAGCAGGCAGACAGCAGCCCTAGTACGTAGGTGCTTGTGCCGGTGGGGGCCTGAGCTAGGGAGAGAAAGAGCTGTGTTTGTGACCACTGCCTGACCTAGAACAACACGCAACAGGACGTGTCTTTCAGGGAAGCCCTGTACTCTGCTTGGTGTTGGGTCGAGGCTTGAGAGGAAGGTAGGCATTGAGTTTCCGCCCCAGAACATGAGGTTAGTGCCTGGCTGTTGGTCTTGGTTGCCTCGGGCCCTTCCTACTCACATGTGGTGGTTGATTGAAGCAGAAGCCTGCTGAGGGATCATGGTGGGGGGTGATTAAGATCGGTTGGAAAAAGGGGTGAGACAGAAAAAATAGTGAACATATTGGGCTGCTTGGGTGGCTCAGTGGGTTAAGCCTCCATCTTCAGCTCAGGTCATGATCTTACACTTTGTGGGTTTCAGCCCTGAGTCAGGCTCTCTGCTGTCAGCACAGCGCTCACTTCAGATCCACTGTCTCCCTCTCTCTCTGGCCCACCCCTGCGCGCGCTCTCTCTCTCTCTCTTTTTCTCTCGTTCTCTTAAGAAACAAAGAAAGAAAGAAAAAGAAGAAAAAATATTGTATAAAAAAAGTGAGGATGTTTCCTCCTTCTCAGAAAGGCAAGCCAAGCTGGGAGCAGCTGAAGGAGGAGTCCTGAGAGCTCACAAAACAACGTTCTGCAACAGTTGCGCTTCTACTGAATTCTCTTTTCCCCCAGAGCTTGTGAGATTCAAGACCTGGATCAGCATCACATGGCATCACAGGGCCTTTAACAGCCTCGGTGTACTCCCCACTGAGAGCCTGCACCACCTGCAGCTCCGTGAGGAGGCCTTCTGGTATATTCTGGACCATACAGGTCTCCACATGAAGGAAGTCCCAGCCCATGTCACATAAAGCAGAAGAGATGCCATAGAGCTGAGCTGATCTACAGAATGAGAGATAATTAAAATGTGGTTGTTTTATAATTGGAGAGAGGGAAAAAAAAGATAGAGAAAGAAAGCAGAAGGCAGGGGCAGAAGGAGAGAGGGAGAAAATTTTAAACAGTCTCTGCACTCGGTAGGGAGTCTGATGCAGGGCTCCATCCCACAATCTTGGTCATGACCTGAGCTGAAATCAAGAGTCTGATGCCTAACCGACTGAGCCACTCAGCTGTCCCTAACAGATTGTCCCTGTAGATTGTTTTATTTGTAGATTGTTTGTTACCTAGCAATAGGTCACAGGAATATGTAACATATAATAACACTATTATCATGTTTTATTCAATGTTTGTCTTTCCTATATGATTGTAAGTATTAGGAGATTATATTTTCTGTCTGTTTCATTAAATGATTAACAGGCCTGACACAGCGCTTGGCACAGAGGCATTCACTTAATATACTTGGAAATAGGAAGGAAGCAAGGAAAGAAAGAATGAAGGAATGAATGCTGTGACCAGAATTCCTTAAAGTTTACTTGGAGACTGGAAAGAAGAAAGTGTAGGGGTGTTTGGTGTGGTGGGTCCTGCACACGCATCCGTGCATCTGCACATGTTCCTATGTGAGTTTACTGCCTGCCTGCTGGGCTTGGTTGCCTGAGAAAGCAGGCAGGACTATGCACAGTGCCTCCTGCACTCAAACTTCAATCACATTGGGAACTGTAGACAGACAGCGCCTAACCACCAGATGCACATGAGATCTTTAGAACTCAGGAAGGGGCTTTTCCTGTTGTACGTCATGACTCAGCTACAGGGATTGAGGCCTTTGGGAGCTTCTGGCTGGCTGGCCCTTGGTCAGCCCTCAGGGTAGAAATGAGATTGGAGCATGGTACCAGAGCTGCAGACTCTAGCGTTCTGAGTAGCAGACAGTGGGACCTGAAGTGGTCAGGAGAGATTATGGCATTTGCATCACTGCAGAAAAGAGCTAGTATCCCAGCCTCCAGCATCAGAGGCAGCAGCAGGAACAAGTGACAGGGACTCCTCGGTGTGAGGTCCTCTCCGTGGAAAGTGACAGTGTGTATTGGAGCATCCAGCATGATTGTGGGACTGGCTACAGATCTGGGAACCAACTTCAATGGCCTAGAGATCTTTTTTCTGTAAAGCCAGAGTCCATGGTTACTCAATGACGAGGAAACATCAAAATCAGTATAAATTTGGGAAAACAATTTACAAGCCAAACCTGACTGAAACCTTGTATATAGAGCCCTGTCCTGGTGCAGTAGTCCAAGAGATCCTGGGAAGGTTTGGCTAAGCAGGTGAAAAGGCTTTTATTGTCAGCCCTTGGCCACACAGGGGCTTGCCACTCCACTCATGGATTCTCACTGAACATCACTGGTGGAGGGGGAGGGCAGGGATGTAGAAAGTTAGCATGCATACGTGCTCAGGGAAAGGCATAGGCTGAAAAATGACATAAAAAGAGCTAGAATGTACACCTATGGCTGATTTCTGGCACGCAGAGTACCGTGATCAAAATCAAAGCAAAAACACACCCTCCGCAGGGAAGAATCTGGTTTTCAAGTTACCACATGATAAGCTTGAGATGACCAGTTTTCTCCATTAACACACAAAGTATACAAAGAAACAGGAAAATATGATTCATTCAAACAAACAAACAAAACCCAGAAAATATCCCTGTGAAAGATCAGAATATGGACTTACGAGACAAGTACTTTACTTGTTTTTAAAAAGTTTTAAATGTTCATTTATTGTTGAGAGACAGAAAGAAACAGACTGTGTGCAGGGAATAGGCATAGAGAGAGAGAGAGATACAGAATCTGAAGCTAACTCCAGGTTCTGAGCTGTCAGCACAGAGCCCAACACAGGACTTAAACCCACAAACCATGAGATCATGAGCTGAGCCAAGTCAGATTCTTAACCGACTGACCCACCCAGACACACTTAGATAAGTACTTTAAGTTAATTGTCTGTAAGTTGCTCAAAGCATTAAAGGAAGACACCAAAAGTGAAGACACTGAGCTATGAATAAAATAAAATATCAACAAAGAGATACAAAACATGAAAAGAAACTGAAAGAAAAGTCCAATGCTGATATGTACCATAACTGAAATGAAAACTTTTATTAGAGGTATTGAAGAGCAGATTACAGTAAACAGAACAAAGAATCACTGAGCTTGAAGATAGGAAAACTGAAATCATCTGGTCTAAGGAACCAATGAACAACACTGAAGACAAGTGAACATAGGCTAAAGGAGCACTAAGACACTAGAAAGAGGTTCGACATATGCATTGTGGGAGCCCCAGACAGAAGACAGAGAATAAAGAGAGAGTATTTGAAGAAATAATGGCTGAAAACTTGATCCAAATTGATGAAAAACATGAATATAAACATCCAAGAAGAATGATAAATTGCAGTTAGGATGAATGCAAAGACATCCACACCAGGACACATTATAATGAAATTGTAGAAAACCAAAGACAAAGACAGAGTCTTGAAAGCACTATGAGAAAAGTGACTCATCATGTACAAGGGTTCCTTGAAAAGTTAGCAGATTTGTCATCAGATACTCAAAGACCAGAAGGCAGTGGGCTGATATTCCATGTGTTATGAGAAAAATATCCAATCAAGAATCCTATATCTGCAAAATGGGTCTTCAACATGAGGGACAAATGAAGACATTCTCTGGTTAACAAAGGCTGAGAGAGTTCATGACCACTGCACTTGCCCTGCAGGGTCTGCTAAAGGGAATCCTTCAGGGTGAAAGGACACGGACAGGCACAGAGCTGTGTGAAGAAATACTGATCTCAGTGAAGGTAATAAATGGGCAATTATAAAGGTAGTATTAGTGTCACTTTGGTTTCTAAATCCAGTGTTTGTTTTCTACATAATTTAAATGACTGATACGTTTTTTAAAAAAATCTTAAAAGCCACTATTATCATAACTTTGACTTGTAACTCCACTTTCTGGTTTTGACTTGCTTTCACAGACAAATATATGAAAACAATTATTAGTGTATGTTTTTGGATAATGTATAAAGATGTAATGTTCTGACATCAATCACTGCAAGGGGACAGGATGGAGCTGTATAAAATGAGACTTGTCTGTTATTGAAGGTAAGCTTGTAGAAATACACATGAGAGGGCTACACTTTTAGGATGTGTACTGTGATCCCCATGCAAACACAAAATGTCTATACAGTAATATATGCAAAAGGAAATGAGAGGGTATTAAGCCATTTCACTAAAAAATTAAACAAAAACTAGAATGAAAACATTTTTAAATGAGGGACAACATAATTATAAGGCAATAGAAAATAGCCAAATAACACAGACATGTCCCTCCTTATCAGCAATTACTTTGAATGTAAGTGAATTAAATACTCCAGTCAACGCTAAAGACTAGCAGAACAGTGACAGAGAGATGATCTAACTCTGTGTTGTCTAACAGAGACTCACTTTATCCAAAACACAAATACTTTGACAGTGAAAAGAAGGAAAAGGAATCCCCTGCACACAGTAACCAAAAGAGAACTGGAATGTTTTCTACTGATATCAGACCAATATTAATAAAAGTTTCAATAGGGCAAAAAGATCTGACAATTGTAAACTTGTTGGATGGGCCAAAAGAAATCGCAAGTGAACTACATAAAAATATTTAATTCAGTAACAAACTCCAGCCTTAGTGAGGGTTCTGCTCGCCCCTCGGTTCCCTGTCCTCCTTCCTCCCACCAGAGAGCCAGCCCCGCGGGGGAGGCTGAGGAAGAGCAGAGAAAGGAAAGCAGGGAGAAAAAAGACCTGCCTGCCTCTGGGAAGGTGTCTGCTGTGCCAGAAGAAGGGGTGGTGGCAGAGGCTGCAGTGTGGGTCCCACCTGTGGATGACTGCGTGTGGGCATACGCTCCCTCTGGGCCCTTTCCTCCTGACACCTCAGTTGCAGAAGCATAATCTCCTTTAGTGAACTATGTGGCCTCTTCTGCTGTCTGCCTTCCCCAAGAAAGTGGATTCAAAATTAGCATTTTTGCTACATGATCCAATTTACGCAAATGTGTGATGAACATGGAAGCCTCTTGACTTCACACCGATCACAGCCAGCAGACTGGCAGCACTAGTTTGGACAAAGAGATGCTATTAGTGTTTCATGACTAGAGCAACAGAATTCCTACATGTTTTTGCTTGTTCACCCAATGTCAAGTACACTTTACTCTTCTCACATGGAAGTGCTGTTGATCTTGGTCATATGAGCAGCTTTACAGAGACCTGGGATCACGGAGTGCAGGGGACCAGCCCACGCACCAGAGTCTAAGGGTCTGAGTAGGGGGTTGGTGTCAGCGAAATGTCTATAAGAAAGAACACAGACAACATGAATGGTGGAAAAGACCACACTTTACTGTGAAACTTGGTGTCTTATATACCATAGGTGATTACATCTTTCTTTTAATGATTACATTATTTGCAACTTCTTAGGAATCACATGTTTCAGAAAGGATCATTGTTTTCACGGAGGAGAGAACAGAGAGTTAAAGATAG
>PISW01013536.1:0-25771 GCA_004023785.1 Mungos mungo
GGGAGTGGTAAGAGCAGCTGGGTTTTGGCTGCAGGGCCCGGGGGAGGGAATGTCAGGCCCGGAGCCCCATGGCACCGAAGAGGGGGGCCCTTGAGCCAGAGGCCAGCTTCCTCCTGCATCCAGAAGCTGCAAGAAGGTCCGTCGTGCCTGTGAGGGGCCAGGGCAGGCCGGGGTTCCTTTGGTGGCTTTACACCAAGAAGCAGAGCCTCCTGAGGGTCCCCCCACAACCCAGACCGGGTCCTGCAGCCCAAAGTCCCATCCAGTTTGCCTCCACTCTCATTCCTTCCACGTGCTCCCCCCGATGATGGGGGGGCCCTCCCCAGGCAGGACTCGCGTGGACAGGGAGACCCCGGAATCTGCTCCCTTCACTGTGCATTTGTGTAACAGTAAGTATTCGTTACCCAAATTGCTTTTATTTTAGGGAATGACTGTGAACTTCAAGCATTTATGAGGCTGCAAAAAAAAAAACCCTTTCCCTGGTGCTTAAAGACGGTAATGGTCATGGACGTCCGGGAGACGTCACCTTTCACAGAAGAGCTTAGGCAAGAAACGTGGTTAACGGTGTCATAAATAGTATTATAACTTTATTAAAATGGAAAGACAATATTCAAAATAATGCAACAAAAATGAATAAAATCCTTTGTCCAACACTGTACACGTAATGCAGAAATCAGTGCACTTTTCTAAAGCGTGTCTTAACCTTCATGTAGTTCCTACTAAGTACAAGCTCCAAACAGCTCGGGAATGTCGCTCGGCAGTCTGAACTGTCAACAGCGTCACCGCTAGAGAACACCGCAGTGATGCACCTCCGCGAGTCAGCACCTGGTCGCTCGCGCCCGTCCACACGACACGCACGCGGCGCCGGGGCGCAGGCTGCGGGCCTCGCCGGATCCGAGGGACGCGGCGGCGGCAGAGTCCCCGAGGCAGAACGCCGCGGCCGCGGCACCGACACACCGCGCTACTGGGCAGAAGTGTGATACGTGGAAAGCAAACAGCCCCCAGGAAATACTGAACGGGAACCAGCAACACAAGGCCAGCTTGCGTTGTCCGTGTTCATTCACACAGTCGACAAAAACGGACACAGAAACACACACACGCCACCCCTGCCACCCGTGACTCGGTCATGCGGCCAGCGGGGTCACGATCGCTCCCGGCGGACACCCTGAGCCCTGGCGACCGGTCCGCCGGTCCAGGGAAGTGAGGCGGCAGCCCCCGGGGCCACGAGGCACCCGCCAGACCGGGCCACCGTGGCGGGCAGGACAGAGCGGGGACCCTAAGGAAAAATGACGTACGAGTTCTGTTAGCTTCTCGTCCTCCGACAAGCGGGGCACGCCCGGGTGAGCACGGGGCTGCCAGGTACGGCGCCGTCCTCCCCAGGACGAGACAGGAAGCAGAGCCCGGGAGGACCCGGTGGCCACGGGACGACCAGACGCTGGGCAGGCAGGGCTTCGGCAGGGACGTGCGTCCTGCCCTCAGGGACAAAGGCTGCTTGCGAAGTTTAAAGCAGAACGTCGCAGGCCCAAGAGCCTGTTTCAAAGTTACTAAGCCAAAAAAAAAAATAATTTTTTTTTTCTTTTTATGATTCTGATCTAAACAATACTGTGTTTTCTTCCAGTTGCTCATTTTCATTCGGGAGTCCCCCCTCCCCCCTTAGCATCACCACGTTGCCAATCTGAATATATATTACTCTAAGGCAGCAACTAATGGGTTAACCCGCAGCTGCGGTCTATGGGGCAGCACGAGTCTCTGCACAGGCCTGTCGTGTGTGCACGTGGCGAAGGGTCCCCGGCTGTCTTTCCATCAGGGACCACGACAGACTCTCCTCCAACGCCCCCACAATCAGGGACCCACGGCCTGAGCTCGCCCCACGACCGCCCCACGACCACCCCACGACCGCCCCCCACCCTTCCCAAGACGGACGAGGGCTCCACTGTTTCTTCTGTGATCCGAGACGTCTCCCCGTGAGCCTCAACCGGCCTGGAGAGTGGCCGGGACCCTTTGCCCCTCCGGGGTCCCCGCCGAACCGCGACCCCGAAGCCTAAGGGGAAACCACGTAGGACAAGTGTTTCCGCTTCCCGTGGCCCCCCGCATCCAGCCTCATCTTGGAGTCCAGCTTTTCCGTGGCCGAGGCCGTCCTGTAGTCGGCGGACAGCGGCTGGGTCTGGGGGCTCGAGGTCTCCTCTGCTTCCCGGAAAAGCTTCTCGAACTGGTCCAGGTACGGCGGCCTCTCAGGCAGCAGGTAATAGTGTGTGGAGCTCACCTTCTTCCCATTCTCAATGATGGGCAGGATGCAAGGGACCTTATTGGCGGACCCTTCGCTGTTCTGTCTCTGCAGGGCTTTGCTGCTCACATACTTGGGGTCGGGGGCAAAGCTCTGCGTGGGGGGCATGACCCCATTGAGGTAAGACGGGAGGCTTTTAGGGCTTGGCGTGCGGGAGCTACCCCGCGACAGCGGCTCCCGGGGCGGCACTCTGGGGGGCCGGTCCTCGTCGCTGTGGGTGCTGGACGTCACCTCCGCCGACCACCTTCTGTAATCGGGCTTCGCGGGCCGAGGAGGTATGGGGACCCTGGGGGGCACCTCGGGCTTGTCCTCATCGGAGTTGGGAGAGGCCCTGTGGACGTAGCCGGGTACCCTGACGGCTGGCTTGTGGAAGGAGCCGGCTGGTCCCGAATGAGACCTTCGCAGCCTGCGGTGGCTCTGAGGCGGGGGAGGGTTCGAACCGGGCACAGGCCCGGCCGGGTCGGGCGCCTGGCTCAGATCTGCCGCGGAGACGGCCGGCGAATCAAAATACGCGTAGTTGATCTGTCCACACCCGCGGAAGCTCCGCCGGCCGGGAACATCGTACCTGAAGCCAGAGCGCGCGCAGTCCTCCAGGAGGAAGTCCGTGTCCGAGCTGGTCAGGAACTCCACCTCGCAGTCGGTCTCGTCCAGGGCCAGGTCTTCGGAAATGGGCAGCGGCGGCAGGGGCCGGGAGCCGCGCTCCCCTAGCGCCGTGCAGGGGAAGGGGGAAGGGGGGCTCTTGACGGGAGTGAGTGGGGGGGGAGAGGCGCACACCCCGTTCACCGAGAGTCTCTTAAAGCTGCACGCGATGCGCTCCTCCTCCCGCTGCCCCGAGTGCCCGCCCGGGGGGGGGACCAGGGGGGCCAAGCCGGGCTTCTGGGAGGGGCCGTTTTCCGCCGAGGGGCCGCCGCTCCTTGGCGCAGGCCTCCTTGGCGCAGGCGTCGTGGTGCGCCCTGGAAGGCAGGAGAGCAAGGTTAACGAGTGGGCCTTCCCCGGCCGCCCGCTGGGCCGCGGCGATCCTGAGGACACCCGGGCGACGGCCACAGGTGTAATTAGAGGCCCGAGGATTGCTAATGCACACGATCTGGTTCAAAGAACAAATTATCTCTCCCATCTTCCTTGGCCGTGCGCACGGTGCACACCCACACTCTTGGGCAGGTCTGGTGACGTGTGCAAAGTTTGCAGAAGAGAGCAGCATATAATTTACAGGAATACCACACACCAGCCTAGCCATTTAAGAGACGCGACAATACGAGGCACGCCGGGTGTGAAGGAGAGGACCAGTCCTCACTGTTGGCGCCGACCCGGCCTCCGGGGGGCACGGCGCCCTGCCTCTGATGCGCTAAGCGCTCTCGACAGGAGGCCGAGGACCCTGGTGTTCAGGTCACACGCGCTGGACAGCAGGGAACATGTGCCCTCCCCGCCGACCTGCCCCCCAGGGGCCTCCAGCACCAGTGAGAGGGAGGGATCTGGTCCCGGTCTCCCCAAGTTAAATATGGGACAGAGCCGGGCTCAGCACCCACAGATTGTGGGAGAGGGCGCTTCTGCACACGGGTCGCCGGGGTGAAGGCGGGGTGGCCCAGGGCCCAACTAGGTTCTCTTCAGAACCTGCTGCCACTAGGGGTCAGGCCACTGCTGGAAACAGTTCTGGTCGTTTCCTCACTTAAAAGTCACCCTGGGGGACACGCCAGCACCGTCCCCACCGCCCACTTCCTCTGGAAGCCCCAGCCCCTCCCCTGGGAGGTGCACACGGGCGCCTACCAAGAGATGCGAGGTGCTCCTGGGCCGAAGAGTTGAGGCTGTAGGCCATGCTTATCGGGTCGATGTTCAAAAAGTGACTGAAAGGGAAGGAAAAGCACCGTGGTTGTTGAGTGTGCAGCCATCGTACTCTCGATCTCGTTTTAAAATCACCAGCTTACAGGGGCGCCTGGGGGGCTCAGCCGGTGGAGCATCCAACGTCAGCTCAGGTCATGATCTCCCGAGTCGGGCTCCGTGCTGACAGCTCGGGGCCTGGAACCTGCTTCAGATTCTGTATCTCCCTCGCTCTCTGCCCCTCCCCCACCCCCCACCGTCTCTTTCTCAAAAATAATACATGCTACAAATTAGAAAATAAAATAAACCCGCAGGCCCAGAGACACGGGCCGTCCTGGCCTCGCACTTACTCCTCAAACTCGCCGCGG
Source organism: Mungos mungo (assembly GCA_004023785.1). NCBI lineage: Eukaryota > Metazoa > Chordata > Mammalia > Carnivora > Herpestidae > Mungos > Mungos mungo. Next base: position 4,462 of record PISW01013536.1, read on the forward strand.
CCACCCCAGCAGGCGCTCACGGCCCTCATGGCGCGGCCATCTTGCAGAAACCCGGTTTTCAACGGGACTCGAATCTCCTGGGCAGCAACTCCTGCTGTGGACATGGCGCCTTTCTCCGGAGGCTCCTCGCTGGGGGCTCCTGGGGCTCTGTCACCAACCGGCAGCTGGCGTTCCCTGGGGGCGGGGGGTAAGAGGACGGGAGAGCATGAGCAACTCTGCAGCACCCACAGCTAGCTCGCGTTGGGAATTTCGGGGGTGCTGGGCAGAAAACCTCAGTTACAGACGTTCACTTGATTCTGACAGTTTTGCACAAGTTAATTCCCATTTCTCACGATGGTGCTTTAATCAACAATTTGGGGGGGGGGATCCTAACCAAAGCTTTGAAACGTTTTTAGCCAAGTGAGCGATGACGGGCGGCCGGACAGCTGCCCGACCCCTCGCGCCCACCTGTCTCCAGCACACGGTTCTCTCACCTCACCCGACCTTGCCGGGGCCGAGGTCGTGGCCACGCAGCTCAGTTGTCCCCCACCCAACAATGCGATCTCAGAGAGTACTGCGCTCAGTACTGCTGGAGGGGCGTTCACTACAACCCAGCACCTCGACAGAACGAGATCCTACAGCCCGGCATCTGCCTGCACGCTCGGTTCCAGGCTTGGCCCCAGGAGGACCAATTCTCCAGTTGCTGCCTGTTCGAGAATAAAGAAGGAGTTCCAGGGGCCGCACTAATTTCCACTATTCTGTAAAAATCAAGATCTGCAAGGCCACGAGCTTCGGAGGCCTGGGCAGCTTCCTCCTCCCTCTAGAAAGACAAACTTAAAGGCACATTCTTCACATTCTTCTGTACCAAGTGCCTGGGGATTCGAGGCAAGGCAAGGATTAGAGAAGAGAAGTAGAGCCTCAGCGTGAGGGCCCTCCCCTGTCCCACGTCCTGCGTCTGCGGTCCCCCAGGCCCCGCGCCCTCTTTCTGGAAGTGTGCATCAGCACCTGTCTCCGGGTTCTTCGTGTACTCCTGTCTGCTCACAGTCAGTCGCGGCCTGTTTTCCTTGCACACGCCAGGACGCGATCCGTGAGCCCTCCTGGGATGGGCACAGACACCTGGAGAGGCTCTCTCGCTCCCTCACCAAGCACGTGCCGCCCCCCGAGAACTGGGTGGCATGCCGAGGACTGGGGGGGACTCAGGCGAGCGACACATCCATGGGGGGGGGGGGACGCAGGCCATTTTGTTTTGTTGTGGACAAATCTGTCCCCCGCTGGACTTCAAGTCCAGGAAGGAGGCCGGGGCCCGGCCATCACCGCCTGGAACATCGGAAGCGCTCAAGAAGTGAGTGAATGCTTGCTGGGCGAATTACCGTCTGATCCTCAGCTGATTTTTACCATCGTCAATATCCAATGTATACGGTGATTAAGGCACAGTATTTTTTTTTTAAGCTACAGAGCTAAAAAAGTACTCTGCACGTGTTTACTGTTGGTTTTTCACGCAGCAAGAAACGGAGAGCCAGGAGTAATGTTTCAGGGACACAGTGCGGTTGGTCCTGGCTACTGGTCCTCTGCTTTCTACCCTCCTAGAGCCGGCTGCTCTGTACGTTAGGCAGAGACTTAAATAGGTTTCAAATATTATTTCAAAGAGTCAAGCATCCTTTTTCTGGGATCAGTCACTCAAAGATACAGGATTAAGAATGGGGGGAACTCCTAATTTTTAAGAAATCTAAATTACTGGCAGTTAATCTTCTGATTTTTCATTTTTGATCTCTAGAGGATTGAAATCAGATCCATGTGTTCTTACTTCACCTGGATTAAGGAAATCTCCCCCCCAAAATGTGAAAACCCATTTTTAGAAAACCCTGCTCGGTGCTCCCGGGGCCCCCGGCCCGTCGGCACATGGCGTCCGGAGCGTCGTGCAAGCTCAGGCAAGGCCGCAGAGGAAGCGTGCAGGCCAAGTCAAAACGAAAGGCCAGATAGGAAGAACACGGTATTTAAGTAGTTTGAAAGCACACGTTTGGAGATCACTCATCCAGATTACAGGAAAACGCTGCGGGGGTTTCTGGAGGCCCAGCCCCCACCTGTCTGCGGCCGCCAGTGCTCTGGTAATTACTGTGTGTCAGCCGCCTAACGCCACCTAAATCTTTGCTTTCAACAGAAGGATTGTGTAACTATCGCCTCTGCTGGAATGGCCTCAGAATTCTAAACGCACATTTCAGGGGCCCCTTGAAATTTTGTATACGTTCTTGAAAGTTATTTTTTATTCATTGTGTCCATCGCCGACTTGTTAGCTTTCTTAAGCAAAAAATTTTTTTAGTATAAAAAGAATTGTGTTCACTGAGCCAGCTCACTTCCGTCCACAATAGTGTCTTTGTGTATTCATGGAAGGTGACCTGACTCCACATTTCAATGGGGAATTGTGAATGGGACATGTTATGAAACTGTCCGGGCTTCTACTTGCTCGGAGAAGCGAGGAGGGAAAGGCAGCTTCGTGTTCCCTTTTGGAAAATAACTTCCCAACTGCAGACTCGGGAAGGGGGACCTGCTGCAGGGAGAGCCAGCATTTCCGGTGTGTCCCCGGGGAGGCCGGGAGGCAGGGAGCCACCTGCAACTCTTCCCCGCCTCTCTTGAACTCCCCAAGTCTTCCACAGGCACCCCTCCGCGGGGCAAATCAGCCAGGTCAACCTCAAGTCGAAAAGGAACACCGCGGAGCCAGTGTACACACATCTCGTTTCCGCGGAGTGTCGCACGCGGTCCACCTGACAGCTCGTTAGGAAAGCAACTGCGGAAGGGCCCGCACGTGGGCAAATCCGGGTCTCTAAGTACAAGATGGCATTCTGTCCCGAAACACCAAGTATGAGAGCGAACGCGCACCCAGGCAGCGCTCTAAATGACCTTGGGCGTGAGAACCTTCCTAAAACCCATGAACGAAATCAGTTAAATACCAATCCCAGATAGGAAGGACTTGTTATCAACATCACATTTTTAAAAATTCAAGACAGAACGTAACACCCCCTTTCCCGGTCCCTGCGGCAGCCCTGTCTCTTCTCTCCTCGCGGTCCCCCCCCCCCAGTTTTGATCCACAGCACCTCCTCAATCTCTGGAATCTCGGGCTTCCACTTTGCAGGTCCTATTGTCTGGTGATTATCTTTCCACTTGGACGGTCCTCTGGCATCTGTTAGCTCGAGAGACCAAAGTCCTGTCACTAACTTCACACCCCATCCCCCTTCCCGAATCAGGTCAGGGGCAGGGTCTGCGAGGATCATCGGAGGATCAGGCTTCTAGAGGCACCATTTTTAACCTGAGTTACAACAGATCCCCATTCAACGACCAAGTTCCACAGCCGGCCTCCCAGCCCGTCTCCCTTCCGCTCACTGGTGCCGGCTGGCCCTGCGGGCGCAGACCCCTAACCCGCCCTGCGCACCAGGACCGGACCGACGTTCCTGAACTAGAGCTCAGCTTCCCGTCTTCCAGCGCTCAAAACACTCCAAAGGCTTCTAAATAAAAGCTCTTCAGGGTGAGGCCTCTAAAACAAGGCAGACTCTGACCCACCTTTTCCAAGCTCTGGCGTCTCTCTTCCCCAAATCTGTTCGAATTCACCTTGTCCTAGGAGGCCATCTGTCACACCGCCTTCTCCACTCGCCTGTTCCCTTCTGAAAAGCCACAGCAGGGTCTCCGTATTCTTGGGTTATTTTGTGTCATGCCCCGACTCCTTGCCCATCCTCCAAATCTTTTGGGACTTTTCCCCCTCCATCCTACGTAGATCCTGGGGTCATTCATTTCTAATCGATATTTACTAAATCGATACTGAGAAAGTATTCGTCTCGCTTTTTAAAAAGTAATGACGGGACAGATTCATGTTTACTGTAAATCACCAAAGAACTAAACCTCCTGATAACAATGTAACAAGCTCAGGGAAGTAGGAGGCAAGGAATTTTCATTAAATTCGTTTCCAAAATCTGAAGTGGACCATTTGCAGACTGGGTAAAAATTCCAAGATGGAGTGGTGAACAGTGTAACTCTCTAAATTGGCTTGTTACTGTGTATTTACTGAAGCAACCGGGGAAGAGCTTTCTGAAAATAATGGATTTCACCTTCTCTCCCATACTCTTCCTTTTTGCACCTACTGTTTCTGTTGCTAAATTTAAGGTCACTTTCCCTGAAGAAAAAAAACAAAACAAAAAAGGCTACCCTACAAAGCACACGTACAAGCTTTATTAAGGTGAAATCACATGCCTTTAGCTTGAAGGAAGTCACTCTGAAGACTTTTTTTTTGCGCCAGCCTACCTTAAGAGGGTGACCTGGATGTGTTTACCTTGCCACCAGATCTCATTAATAAATCTCAGAAGCAATCCGCGGGAGGGGGAGGGCACATTTTTGTCATACAACTCATCCAGTTCTGCCCAGTGCTTCCTTATTTAAAAGTGTGATGTAATTTCCTTCTTTCAATCTGGTTTTAGAACCTGATTTCTGTTTATTCAGGGTGATAAATGGTCTTTTCAACCTTATTTAACAACTACCTACAGGACATGTTCCTTACTGAGGGAGATACTACCTTACCAAGGGAGACAGAAGATAATCAATCCCACTTAGAGCCAAAATTTTGTAGAAAGAAACGGATTTTGGAGCATGGCAAATTCCTTGAATTTAGATAAGCCAACCAAATAAACCAACATCTGCGTGTTTATCTCCAGTCTGAAAATGCCTAAAACAATCACCTTTCAGAACATGAAAAATGAGACAAAAATCCCATCATTTTTACTATGATTAGGGTCTAAGGCCATTTGACACACTGAACATTTAGTTTAGCTGTTTTAAGGAATTGTGATTTTTATTAATAATATGAGAAACTTACTGATTTAATATTCATCAAACACATTCGGTCGGTGTTTATGGCAGCTATGGTGCTGCGCAATCTGAGCTGACTTACTGAGCAAAGGACTCTTCACAGAGGCCCTAATTCAGGCTTTTTTCAGCTTTCCCTTTCACAAACTATGATCTGGGTGAGGGGAGGCTCAGGAGTCGCCTTTGGGGTACCCTGCTGCTGCAGAAGCACGGATGGCTTCATATTAAAGGCGTAGAGAACGAAAGATCTTTCATATTGTTAATACATAAAATGTAATTAAAATGGTCCCGCATGAATTCCAGGTAAACCTGCCAGTCTTCACGGCGATGGTCCACGGAGTAGAGATCTACGATGCAGAGACAGGTCTACGGTGCAGAGACAGGTCTACGGAGGAGAGACAGGTCCACGGAGGAGAGACAGGTCCACGGAGGAGAGACAGGTCTACGAGGAGAGACTGGACACTCAGCAGCTCCAATCCTCACCCCTCTCCAGGGTGGGAGCTCAGAACGACCCACTTGTGGGTGGTACAAACTGAGGCAACAAGGAAAATAATTTATCTACAGACTGCCGAAATCAAAGCTAAGTGACCTAGTTTCTGGAATAATTCAAAGTATTCTGAGAAACGGCAAACTAACCTATACGTTCCACGGCCGCAGTCGTCAATAACAGCCTTTTGATTCACCTCGTGTCCTACACAATCTTCGTGCAACAGCAGAGATGCATGGAGGGGGACACAGTCTCTTTTTCTCCGTGACCCTTCCCACAGGGTGCCCTGCCCTGACCAGCAGCGAGACACGCGCACGTGCGCTGGATGGGAAAATATGATTCCTTTTAGACACACACAGCATAGATTTCCAAATGGAAAAAGACACGTGGGTTCTATTCTAATCTTAATGACAATGAGCACAACAGTCTAATGATGGGAAAAGAGTCTTTAAAACTTTCAATTTACTTAATGAGCACTGGAGTCACCCAATGGGTAACTCCAGATTGTTACAATGGACATTAAGCCAGTAAGAGTAATAAACTTATCTGACAGGCATTGTTCTAGGCGATTTATATGTATAACTTATTTAATCCTCTCAACAACCCTGTGGGGCCAGTTACTGTTATTACCCTCACTTACAGATGAGGGGCGGGAGGCCTGTGGGGTCAGGTGACCTGCCCTGGGTTAGAGCTGGTGAATGGTGGGGCTGAGACCTAAGCCAGGCTCTCCCACCACAGCAGGGCCTCCAAGCCCCTCAGGCTCTTCGACTGGGAATGGGCTCGGCCCCCCACCAGGCTCCTGGTAAGGGTGGCTCAGACAGACTTTCCTGGGGACTTGCTGCCGGGTTAATAGTTTTTCCTGGGTAACCCACAGACTGTGAAAGTCCCTGTTGTGCTTCACCTCTCTCAAATTCTCCTGTGAAAGTTAGTAACTGCAGATTTGGCCTACGTACCCCCTAGAAGGGTGCATTAAGGTATCAATTTTGTATTCTGTGGCCACTTCAAGCAATTCTTTGGAAGCCCTCAATCTTTAATGATCTACTGATGTGCCACCCTCACAGACCCCGTTACACCACGATAGTCGGTATCACACGGGTCCGTCTTTACGCATAGAAACGCGATACTACATATATCCAATGGGCCTCCTTTCAATATACTCTCTTGGCTGGGATCCCAGCGATGGCATTGTAATCAGGCTCTATTCTAAAGTTCTGGAATTTAATAACAGAAAGTCTTGCATTTGTAAAGCATGCTGCAAATTATAAAGCGCTTTCTGACACATTATCTCACCTGATCCCCAAAACATCCCTGGAAGAGGAGGCAGGGACGACATTGTGTGGATGAGGTAGTGAAAACACCTTCCTTCTTCTGCCCGGTGACCCAGCATTTCCGGAGGTACTTCCAGGCCTCTCCTCCCCACAGCATCTTCCTTTCAGGCAACAACCTCCTGGCTCTTGTCAATGTTCTTATTTATAAACAGGGAAACTGACGCAGGGATGGCCCAGTGAAACGCACAGACCGAATCGCAAGTCCGTCGTGGAGATCAGAGCTCCACTCACGGGGCTTTACCCACAAACTCTCAGAAGGCAAGGATGAGCGACTCTCCCGAGTCGTTACCAGATGCTTACTCCGGAGGAGACACTGTGCTAGTGAAGGAGACAGAGCTGCGCCGGAGGAAGCCTCACGCCACTGAGGAGACAACCAGCAAGCGAGCAACTTCCGACTGCGACAGCTTCCAAGGGAGGATCAGGAAGGGAGACCGGATGTATGCAGGCGGTCAGGGAAGAGCTCTCTGAGGTGACTTTTTAAGTTGGAATTTACAGATGAAAAAGAGGCAGCGTGAGAGGAGTCGGAACGTTCGCAGCCAAGGGAATGATATTTTAAACTCTCTCTAACTGGCCAATTTCACGTTCCGTGGATCTTCGATAAGAGCTGTGGACAATGTCACGTCCTGTCATCCCTGCCATCCCGCTGCTTCCTCCGCACCGAGGGGTGCGGCCCTGGGCTTGACAAATACACTCCCTGGGGACACTGGTCTGTTAGTAAGCCTGCCCCATTTTTCAGTACCTGGAATTGGTTTCAAGTATCAATGACTCCAAATTGCAGTCATTCTGAATCTGAATGCCACATTAACTTTCCCCCACCTCAAAGCAAATTTCTCTATTATGCTAGCTAGTAACTAACTAATGTTTGGAACTCTGAAACTCACCAGTTTCATCCACCTTTACAAGGCGCGTGCATTTATGCTGTGGGGATAATGCCAGAAAAGCCACAACTGGATCTTGTCTATCTAGTGATCTGGGGAGTTATTCATTAGCTCCTACAAAGCACAGCCGAACACCAGCACCAAAAGACGCGAAAGGAATCCTGATGATGAGGTTCCAATTCAGATTTATTTAGATTAAAAGCAAAGCTGTTTCTCTGGTAGAGGGAGCTGATGACATTCAAATTCCTGGAACTACGCTGGGCACCACCTTTCCCTCCTCTGCTCACCTTCCTAAAGCAACCTGATGGCATGCAGACATTCAGGTCAGTTTCAAGCATGTCAGATTGTACCTGTAATTTAGGCAACTTGCTCTTAAAAGCTACCATTAGTATTAGCTGAGAGGGAGTATTACCTGGTTCAACTTCTGAGAAGCGGCAGTTAGGAGTTGTTTTCACACAAAAACTCAAGTCTACAGTATAATTAAATCTCACAGCAAGAGTGACCAGCACCCATTGTGAACTGAAAGGAGGAAAAACAATGTACTGAAAGAATAATTTTACCTATCTGTTGAAAATATGAATAATTCAGACATTTCATAATAGCCATAAAAAGATTTGCTTTCCACCCTTATCAGTGACTGGTCCAATCCTGCTGAGCTTTAAGATGTAAAATGTGCTTTCACGCAATTAGTTATCAACCATCAACTACGCTGCGTCAGATAGAAGCTGGGGAGGAAGAGCTCCTGCCCTGAAGGAGTTCACAATCTAATATATGTTAGGTTATAAATGGTCAGTCCAGGATCTCCAGCACCTATTAACCAGCACCCACTGAAACACACAGGTGAAAAGACACCTGTGCGAAATGAGGAGCATGACAAGATGGTGTCTGAAGTCCAGGCTAAAACCTGTATGTATTTCTCTTCCCACCTGCTAGCCCCTGGAGAAGAGGCCAGGACGCTACGGGATGCGGTGCTGGTACTCAGCACAGCACAATGAACGAGAAACCAACTTTCATTCTGTCTCAGTGAAATTTGGTCATTCCGTGCAATGGGTACCTGGCCTCCGGTCTTTGGTCTGTTTAGGTAAAACCTCGCTTAAAGCTATCATTACGGGAGGGAGGGACAAGACTTGGTATGGTGAACTTAGATATTTCAGTATCCTCAACACACATACACGCTTTGCACTTCTTACACGTTTATAAAAGCCGAAAACTGTGCAGAACGCCGTGAAGGAGGAGGAGGAGAAAAGAAGAAGAAGAAGGTATTTTAACCTCACCTTTCTTCACCTCTGACAGTTGCTTAGAAACCAGTCCGGCCCTACCTGTGCCGCAGGTGTACCTCAAGTCACCAACACATCTCTTTTAAAGCTACAGTCTCTTCTGACTGCACTTGAGTTCATGACTAACAATCTATTCATATTTTTTATCAGGGAAGAGACTGGTTCCTTTCAAGCAATGACGAAATCCTAATAAAGACCTCGCAAGCACCAATACGGCACCAATCACGGTTGAGGAGTCATCTAATTTGTACAAGGCTGTCACACACACACACACACACACACACACACACACACGACCCCGCACGAACCCCTCTTCCCTCGGAAGCAGTATCTGGCACGCTCAGAGCAAAGGACCGCGACTCTGAGACAGCCGGAGGGGGCCTGGAACTGCTCCGCGGGCTTCCAGAACCCCCGGCGGGGACCACCGCCGCCGTCGCCTAAGAGCCCGAGCCGGGGGACCGCGGGACCGGCCATCCCCCCGCACAGCCTCCGGGACGCGACGGACGGGCCCACGGCGCGCGCAGGGGCGGCGCACCCGTCGTGGCCGCAGGACGCCGAGGCCGCCGCTCCCGCAGCCCCGGCCCCTCCCCCCCGGCCGACGGTCCCGGGAGACTCCGCGTCGCGGCGACCCACTCGGCGCCCCGGGGACCCGCCCAGCGTCCGGAGCCGCCCGCAGCCCTGCGCAGGGGCCCGGCGGGGCGGCGCCGCCCTCCCCTCCCCTCCCCACCCCCAGCCCGCAGGCCCCTTACCCCCGCGGAGCCGCGACTGCCCCACGGTGCCCTCCCGCGCATGTCCGTCCCGGCTGGCTCAGAGCCGCGGGCTCCGGGGCCCGGACACCGCGCAGGCGCCTCGCCGCTCGCTGGCCGCCGCTCCGCCGCTCGCGCTCCCCGCTAGCACTGGGCCGCCGTCGGCGCGACTGCCGACGCCGCCTTATATAGCGAGCGGCGGGATCGTGACGTCACGCCCGGCCGCCCCGCCTCCCCCGTGCCGCCGGGCCGCGCGCCGCTTAAAGGGGCGATGCCGCGGCTCCGGCGCCGGCTTGGGGTCCACCGGCGTCGCGCGCGGCCCGGCGGGGATGCCGCCTTTGTCTCCGAGGGAGAAGTTTCTGGGCCTCGGAGGTCTCCGCGCCTTTGCTCTCCGGCCCCAGAGCGGCAGTTGCCGAGCCCCCCGTGCCCCCCACCCCCCAGCCCGCCCCGGAATCCCGACCTGGAACTTTTCACCGAAGTGTGCGGGCAGCTCGGCCTCGGCCCGCGTTCCGCCCCCGAACCCCCGGCGGCGCCGCGCCTCTGCGGGGTTCCCGTCGCTCCCTGCCCCGGGGAGGGGGAGGTTCGGCGGGTGCTCCCCCGGCGGCGGGGCCGCAGACTCCCGGCCACGGCAGGCGAGTGCAGCCTCCTTGCGCAGGAGGCCCGTGCGCACCTCGAGGCCTGCGGGCCGAGGGGTGGCACGGACAGCAGGGGACGCTGAGTTACGGTGTGGGACGGCGTGGGGGCATCGAGGGACAGAGTTGCACACTGTGGGGCAGAGTGGCGCCGCACGGGGACGGGGTGAGGCGGGGAGGCCGCCCTGGTGAGGGCCCTTCATGGGACTCTGAGTGCGGGTCTGCCCAGCCACCGATTCTCTGACCACATGTTTGAAAATCAAGGCCAGGCCCTGGTGGCAGTTGACCCGTGGCTTGCATAAGGCGTACCCCCCACCCCCACCCCGGCCTCTCCTTCAGCCTCCAATCTTGTGTTTACTTATTAGACCCACGCTGCCCTCAGCATCTCGGGGCATCCGGGTAGCCCCGTAGCCCACGGACAAAACACCAGCGCGCCTGCAGAAGGAGGCTTCTCCCCTGGGAGGTGATGCAACTTAGGCTTATAGTTTAACCGAAAAATAAATAATACAAATGATAACAAACCACGAGTAACTAAAGTGAGGAAAAAAGCAAACAGACAGAAACCCTCCAGTTTTAACTAGAACAGTCCCCTGAATGGTACTCTCTCTTAAGTGGAGGCCACAGACCTCCGGCTGACCTCCTCGTCTTGAAGAGCCCCTTCGTGGTTTCGGCAATCCTGCGGGAGAGTTACACATTTAGCACGACCTAATTGGGGTAGTTTAACACATAGAACGGGATTCTGACCTCATTATCAGGTTAACTATTAACTTACGCACTCCATGAAATGATTTGCCTTTTCTCCCCTATTATTTACTTACATTCTTTTAAATTTAATTCAAAGGCCTAATTTTGAATTCAAGGGCTTAGACACACACACACACACACACACACACACCCCCACCCACCCTGAACTATCTATCCCTTTGCTCTCTTTCAGTTGCAAGATAAACACATGTTTAGCAGAGAATTCTCCTCCCCTTTCTGATGGGCTTTTTCTGGTCTATAGGGGCTCTGGGGTCATGTCAATCAGCTTATAGTCTTACTGCCATTTGTTATTATTTTAGGATGATGGAAGTTAGTTACAACTACTTTCTGGTTTTCTTAACCAAATTAGGTTTTTTGATTTGCAGAAACTCCAGATTGTCTTCCTCCATTTTGGTTGCATTTATATTTAAGACTTGCCCATATGCCGTTGTCAGTGAACAAAAAGAACTAGCCTTAGAACTTGCTGGAGAACATCTTTTCAGCCTTCACAGTGCAGCAGTTACTGAATGGGGACCCAGATGAACTCAAGTTTCACCCGAAAGGAACCCTCGTTACGCTACTTCAAGCCGCTACAATACAGTTGTAATTTGTGCTTTGGCCTTATTGGCACGCTTTTACATTCCCCTATTCATTAACAGTGATAATTACCAGAGCAACCGTCAAACACACCCCTTCTTTCCAGAGAAATCAACGGGACACTCACTGTGTGGTTGTGAACTGTATTGGTGTCCCGGTTTGGTAAACTGTCAAAAATCACAAAGTCACATGAGGATAATATATGAGTAATCCATTTTTTTCTTCCAGTCTATTTTATTTTTTAAAGCTTATTTATTTTGAGAGAGACAGAGGGAGAGAGAGGCAGAGGGAAAGCACGAGCGGGGGAGGGGCAGAGAGGAGAGACAGAATCCCGAGCAGGCCCCCAGCCACCAGCAGGGCTTGAACTCACCCACCTTGAGATCATGACCTGAGCCGAGATCAAGAATCAGATGCTTAACTGAGTCACCCAGGCACCTCCTCTTCCAATCTATTGTAAATCAGCAAAATAAACATCTTGATCTATTCATTTGGGGGAAAAACTCAGTTACAGTTGAGAGCTTACTGAATTTGGCTTACAGTTATGTTCCTGGAATGTAGCTCTCTCTCAGCTCTGGCTGAATTACATGAGGAGACTTACAGCCCACAAATCTTCTATCTACTAGTCAGTCTATTGGTGATATTTTGTAATCACCTTGCCCCGTCAATGACATTGTATTTAGGGAAGTGTTTAAAAAGAAGGTGCTAAGCAGTAATATTAGCATATTGTGTTTATCAAGGTGTCATCCATTGACTTTTAACAGATTAGAACACTAGACTGGAGGTTTGGGGGGAAAATATCCTCTTGGCACTGAACCTAACTTGTTTTAAATTGTCTCCAGGAAGAGAGAAGCTCAGAGTCAGACTTTTTTTTTTTTTTTTTTGCATCTCTCACAGTCCATTTAATTTTGAAGCGCTTGCCAAGGAATTTATATCAGCTGATTATTTTTTAATATGAAAAAAACTAAACATAATATCTAATATGTTAGGCTTACATCACATTGATCCAATTTGTCCCTTTGCACTTGGCCATTTCTCAGTGTAGGAAGAAGCTGTCCTTGGAGTGGGAACAAGGAGAAAGTTCTGGCTCAGAAACAGGAGAATCGCAGGCCCTGATTTTCTAAAGACATTGTCCCTTCCTCTCCTGTAACACCAATGCCGGACAAGGGCCTCCCCACCTTCCAAACTGATGTTTGAATGTTATTGAATCCTGCGGAAGAGGATGCACATTTTGATGTTTTTCTCCCCGATTATAGATCTACAGTTTTATCTTAACCGTAGAAACAGTTAAGCGTTTTAAAGTGAAACACTTTCTAAATTACCCTCTTAGTTCTAGAGCGTTTAATTTTGTCTATTCATGATATAAACATGACCCTGCACTTTCCCTTTTTTTTTTTTTTTACTAATTTATGGTGGAGTGTACAATAAAAAATACATGACAATGGAAAACTTGCATTTCTTATAGATCATTTATTAGTGCGCAGTTTGTGATTTGGAGACATCTGGGCACAGATATCCGTTTACATGTCCAATACGCTGGGTGGACATGTAAGACGTCCATGCTGATAAGAGCCGGGATTCGTTCCCGAAGGGTCCCGGAGCCCGTTGGGTCTCCTCCGAGCTTTCGACCGTAGCAGCCCTTTGAAAAATTGCACAGGAAAAGATTTGTTTACAACTTCCACATTTTCCCTTCTGTAGTTACGGTACTCTTTCCCCGCTTCTTAGCTTTTCCTCTAAAAGAAAAAAAGGAAGAAAATAATGTGGAGTATACGCAAACCATGGGAAGATTGAGCCGCCTTTTTTTTTTTTAATGTTTCTTTATTTTGGGGGCGGAGGGGCAGAAAGAGAGCAGGAGAGAGAGAGAGAGAGAGAGAGAGAGGGAGAGTCTCCAGCAGGCTCTGCATGTCAGCGCAGAACCCAACGTGGAGCTCGAACTCAAAGACTGAAATCAAAGCTTGAGCCGAAATCAAAGATTTGGATGCTTGCCCGACTGAGCTCATCAGGTGCCCCGTGAACAGACTAGCTTTCGCTGGTTATTCTCTGGTTTAAGTGTCAGTGACTGCACCACCTTCTTAGTACGGATAGTTGTTTATATTTAAATAGAGGAACTTTCCGTTTACCTAATTTCCCCCTAACAAACATTTGATGCTATTGGTGATCATTGAATTTCTTCCAGTCCATTTCTGGAACTTATGACTATTAGAAGTTTTTCAGTGCCTTGTATCACATTAATTGAATATGTGCATGTGTGCAAGACAATGCTTTTTGGGTTTCTTTGAAACGTGAATCTGACTTTATCTTCAAATCTTAGCATTACATTGCCCCCCCCCCATCCCCAAGCAAACGCTGCATTTCCTATTAGCTGGCCAGTAGGGTGTGCTCTAGTCCCTTGCCAGATAAATAAATTAATAAATTAATTGATCAAAAATAAATTAATTAAAAATATTACTGTAAACTCTTCATTAAGAGATTTCAGAAATATACTTCGCTCCTTCATGGCCGCCACCGGAGATGAGGTGTGCTGATAATCAGCAGTGGATGTTCAGCACACACAGTACCTACGGAGAGGAAAACTGTTACAGTAAAAAAAGACAGTTTTGGGATGTTGACTCCTTTGGAGTTAGTTCTGAAATGACTTGCTATGATTTTACCAAATGGATCCCCTGGTAACTGACAGTTTCTTTTATTCTGTGTAAAATGAGAATAAAGAAGTCTGGTGCTGGGATGAGCAACGCAGGCTTGGGCTTCCGTCCTGGGTCCCCAGTGACTCAGGCGCTCACTTGGCCTTTTGTAAGATGGTGATAATGGCGGTTTCTGCTCCCTGGGGTTCCTGGTCAGATCAATGAGACTTGGGAAGTGTCTAGAACCTGGCCTGGCCCCAGTCAGGATTCACTAACAATAGCTGTCTTTTTTTTTTTTTTTTAATCATTATGGCTATTCTCATTGTTGCTGTTAGTACATTCGTTGAGGGATTTTTAAACACCTGTCTTTGCAAGGTTCCAAAATTCTCTATTACTTACAAGCATACACGATTTAATTGGTCTGGGAGGTGGTTTCATTTGTTAAATTCCAGGAGCATAAATGATTTAGAAGATAAAATGTCTTACTTCCCTGTAGTATTTCCACGTCAGAGGCTATAAAGCCTTACGCCAAAGGGGATCTGCCGGAGTGACAGTTCTGCCTCCAGCAATCCCTGGGGAGATAAACGAGGGCCAGGAGACCCTCAGCATCTCTGACGGGAAGGTCACAAGTGGCCACAAATCTATGAACACCTTCTTGCGAACACATATTCATAAACATCCACAGGCACGTGTCCTTTTAAGAAATAGATTTAGGTTGTACCTAAACTTAAAGTACCTGCAGAACTTTGAAATATGGGTAACTCTACCATTTTCTCTGCGAGGCAAGGGCAAGGAGATGTACCCGGCGCGGGAGCATTTGTAAGAAGTCAACGAATCCCAATGCTTCTCGGCCTTCCACCTTTATTCATTCATACATTTATTCATTCATTCATTTGCCAATAAATATTTATTGAACTCCTACTGTGTGCCAGTCCATGCCAGCTTCTGGGTAGTGAGCAAGAGAAACATTCAGAGAACGTTCGGCGGTAAGGATTATAGACCAGCAGGCGGGAAGCCTAATTTACATAAAAATACAAAAAAGTCTTCATAACAAGACTGTAGATTCTGTCTCCTTAAAAAACTTTGAGAATCAAAGACTCTTTGAACCAGTATATATATATTTTTGAGTTTATTTGTTTTAGGAGAGAGAGAGAGAAAAAAAAAAAAAACAACCAGGAGCAGAGAGAGAGGGAGACAGAGGATCTGAAGTGAGCTCTGTGCTGACCACAGAGAGCCCAGTGTGGGGTTCAAACCATGAGATCACGACCTGAGCCGAAGTCAGAGGCGCTTCACTGACTGAGCCGTCCAGCACCGCTGAACCAGTATTTTCACTAGTGATACACTGAGGAAATCATCATAAATAGAGAAAGCTTTCTGCTCAAAGTTTTTCAATGCAGTGTTGTTCCTAATAGTGAAAACCTGGCCTGTTAGTAGGACAGTCGGCATGTAAAATATGGAATATCTATTCAGCCGTTAAAATGATGCTTATGAAGATTTTGTAATTGGAATAGTAATGAATAATAGCGAACACTTTTATAGCATTTACTAGGAACTGGGCTCTGTTCTAGGGCTTTACCTATAAGAGTTAATTAAACGTTCACACAACCCTGTGGAGTCCGTGCAGTTACTGTGCCTGGTTTATGAACCAGGTGGACTAACACGCCCAAGGTTACAACGCGGGTAACTGTGGGTGTAAACCGAGGCAGTTAACTTTCGCCACTGCAAATTCCTCCATTATCCTGCTGGGTGTAAAACGTAGAATACGAAATTGAATATATGGAATCTCTGGTCTCATCTTATCTTTTTACTGTGCTGGTGACAGAAAGAATCCAACCCCGGGGCGCCTGGGCGGCCCAGGTGGTTAAGCGTTGGTCTTTAACTCAGATCATGATCTCAAGATTTGTGAGTTGGAGCCCTGCATCAGTCTCTGTGCCGACAGCTCAGATTCTGTGTTTCCCTCTCTCTCAAAAAGAAATAAGCATTTAAAAAAAAAGAAAAATCCAACTCAAATTCATTAAAATAAAAAGGAATTCAGTGCTTCCGTTACGGAGAAGTCTAAGTGGCGGCATACACTGCTTCATTCAAGGGCTCAGATAACATCACCCACATCGGCGCTTTCTCTAACTTTTGGCTCTGTCCTATTTGGTAGTGACGTCATCTTCAGGCTCTTGGGTGGCATGATGGCTGCCCGCAGCTCTGAGGTAAGATGGCTGCCAGCAAACCCTGGGTCATTTAATAAAAAATAAATAAATAAAAGAACTTATTTAATGGTTTGAACAAAAACTTGGGCCTGCTTCTCACTAGTTCAAGTGGAGAGGCAGGGAAGGAATGCTCTGATTGGCCAAGCCTGGGCTCAAGGCCACCCTCGGAACCATGGGTAGAATCAGCTCCACCGGAAGCACATCAATGAAACGCAGAAGAGGTGGTGATCTACAGCCAAATTGGACCATGGACTAGGAGGAAAGGGAAATGGACGTTTTTGGTATACATCAAGTATCTGCAACCATTTCCTTATCTATATGATAAGCATTTGACCCTGTAACTTACAAATGCCTTGAAGTTTTCTGTCCTTTGACCGCAATGACACTACACTATCATACCTTTCTGGTGTCTCTTCTGAATCCTCCTTGGTCTTCTAGTCTTCTCTTTCTAGGATGCTTAGGTGTAGGCATCCTCTGAAGCTATCTTTATCTGTTTGTAACTAAGCCATCTTGTTAAATTCCTCAACTTTTATTATCACCTCTGTATGAATTGTGCCCAAATCTAATGATAGCCAGATCTTCTTTCTTGACTTTTATTCCGTGCTTTCAGTTTCTTACCAGTACTCCCCTCTTGGATATTTGTTGCAGATTGGCTTCCTTGGGAAACAGGCTGTGGGACAGAGGATAATTCATTAGAGTACACTCTTGGAATCTATTGAAGGACAGAGGAAGGAGCAGATTTGGGCAGAAGGAAAGGCTGAGCTGTGACGCAGGTCTAAGATAGGCCTTAGCTGATCCTATGGAAAAATCTGGAGGTGGATTGGCCCTCCAGAGCTGTCCCAACTGGATCTTTATTTCTTCCTCCCCCACTGGCCGACTGGGTTGGGGCCGATTGGATGTGGGTTGCCCTTAGGCGGAAGAGTGATATTGGGCAAAGCAGTTTTCTTCAGGCGAGACACTCTTTAAAGAGGGTTGACAGCTAAGGGCTACTTTCTGGCAGCAATCATAGAAGTATAAGATCTAATCCCAGAAGTAAGACTTTCAGCCCTCTAGGGGGATCTGGGTGACTCATCATAGTAGCTTCCTCTTATTCCCCCTGACTGTTGGTCTACTGTCCCTCATTCTATTCTGGTAATATTGTTGACATTTTTACTTAGATATTTTGAGGCTATGTTATTAGGTGCATACAAGTTTAGAGTTGTTAAACCTGTCTGGTAAGTTGAACAGTCTGTTAATATATAAGGTACTAGTAATAACTTTTGCTGTAAAGTTTGTTTTGTTTGGTATTGCTATAGTCACTTGCACTGGCTTTCATTTAGTTTGCATTTTGGTGAATCTATTTCCAAAATTTTCTTTTCAATCTTTGAGCTTCCTTAAGTGTTAGCTGTGTCTTATAAAAAACACAGAGTTAGTTTTTTTTTTTTTAAATTTGTCTTCTAAGTAGAGAGCTATTTCCCTTGGATCTATTGTGATTACTGATATAGTTACTGAAGATTATAATTTATTTTTATCATGTGATTTTGTACCTTCTCTTTGTCTCACTCTAAGGAGTTTCTTTTTTCTTCTTACTTGCTTTTTGAGTAGTCATTACATTTTTTCATCCCACCCCCCAACTTAGAAATTATACTCTCTAGTTCTGTTTTTAAGTGGCGATCTAGAAATTGCAAAATGCATACTTAACTAATAAAGTCTAAAGCTAGTATCTTTAGCCTTCTGAAAAATACAAGGAATGCATTAGGAACATGTTAACCTACATCACTGCCTTCCAATTTTTATTTTCTTATTTCAAATTCTAATCTCTCTTTCTTTAGCACCACTGGTTGGACATCATCATCATCATGATTATCATCATCATCATTTTTATTTATATAGTCAATACAGTTGACCCTTGAAAAAGACAGTTTTGAAAATATAAGTGTACAGGTCTATGGATGGTTTGGATAAATATACTACAGTACTATAAATGTATTTTCTCTTTCTTATGGTTTTCTTCATAACATTTTCTTTTCTCTAGCTTTCTTTTTTATAAGAATACAGTGGTGCATGGGCAGCTCAGTCAGTTAGGTGTCTGACTCTTGATTTTGGCTCAGGTCATGATCTTGTGGTTGTGAGACTGAACCCTGCAGTAGGTTCCGCACTGTCAATGCTTGGGATTCTCTCTCTTCCTCTCTTTCTGTCCATCCCCTGCTTGTGCTCCCTCTCTTTCTCAAAATAAATAAATAAACATAAAAAAAAAGAATACAGCATATAATGCATATAACATACAAGACATTTGTTAATCAACGATTTCCATTATCGGTAAGGCTTCCAGCCCACACTAGGCTATTAGCAGTTCCGTTTTTAGGAGGTCAAAAGATATACACGGGACAATCCCTGCATTCTTCATGAATCAGCTGTATTTATTTGGATTTGATCATATATCTTTTTTGCTCATCATTACTTCTTGTCTTTCAGATATTATTTTTAGAGTTACTGTTCTATCTTCCTATAATATATTTTTTTGAAAGTTCCTTTAGGATTGATATATTGGTTGAAAATTCTGGTTTTGTTTCTTGAAAAATCTTCCTTTTTGAAAGATAATTTCAGGTATATACAACTCTAAATTATTGATTTTTTCCCCTCAGAACTTTGAAAGTATTATTCCACTGTATTCTAATCTTATCATTACTGATGAAAAAATTAGTTGCCAGTCTAATTGTCCTTTCTTGGAAGTATTATCTTTTCTTTTGGTCTTTAAAGCCTTCTTTTTGTTGGTGCAGTGCAATTTATTTACAATTGGCCTATGGAAATCCTTTCTTTTATATCTAAAGATTGTTATATTGCATTAGTTCTAGAAGATTGTTAGGTACTATTTCTATCGCCTCTGTTGTATATTCCCCGTTGTCTTTTCTCCCTCCTTTGATTGGATCAGTAATAGACATTCTTTGTCCTTTGTGTCTTTTAACTCTTTTGTATTTTCTATTGTGGTCTCTCTGTGTTGGATTTTATGTAATTTTTTTCATTTTTAAAAAAGTTTACTCATTTATTTTGAGAGAGAAAGAATCCCAAATAGGCTCTGCATCATTAGTGCAGAGTCCGATGCGGGGCTCGAACTCACAACCCGCGACATCATGACCTGAGCTGAAATCAAGAGTTGGGTGCTTAGGCAGCTAAGCCACCCAGGTACCCTTGGGTAATTTTTTGAAATCTATCTTCCATTTTGTTATTACTCTTCCTAACTGCACCTGCTGCTTGACATCAATCGACTTTATAATATGAATTATTATAGTTACCATTTTTCAATGTTTTATTTGGTTCTACCTTAAGTATGTTTGGCCATTTTTTATCATCTCTTTTCCTTTGGTGATACTTCCTTTTATTTCTTTAATTATAGTAAACATTATGTTTTATATCTGGTATTCAATAACTCTAACATCTGCAGTTTTGTGGGTCTGTTCTTGATGTTTGTTTTTCCCTGGTTAGTTTTACTTTTGCTAACTTGCTTATTCATGCATTTTGTGCTCTTTGATTTGAAGCTTCCATTTTTTGGAACTTTATCTAGGGGAATTCAAAGATTGATGTTGGTTTATGCTAGACACCTAGAGGCACTGCCGAGCCAGAATTACTTGAATAAATGGAATTTTTGGCTAAGGGGTATTTGGACTTCCCGCCCCCCGACCCCCCCCACACACACAGATAATGTGGGTTCTGACATGTGTGAGGATGGGCTAATGGTAAGGAATTCTCAGGTGAAATCCTTTTCCTTTCCGCCACAGCCAAGATAGGTAAGCAAGCATCCTCTCCGTCTCCCTCTTCAAGACAGACATTTTCCTAATCCATCTACTGAAAGTGTCGCCTTTCAGGGTCTCAACCTTTTGCATGCTTTTCTAAGGCATCCCACTCTGTGCAGGTGCGTGGCTTTGTCTCCCAAATCCCACAAACTAAGTCCGCTGAAACTCAAGGCCAGGAGTCAGCCAACGTTTTCTATACAACTGCTTTAGGCTTCACAGGCTATAAGGTCTCTGTTGCAACTACTCATCTCCACCACTGTAGCATGAAAGCAGCCGTCAACAATGAGCGAATGGGCGTGATTGTGTTCCAATAAAACTTTATTTACAAAAGCGGGCGGCTGGCAGAAGTTTGCTGACCCCTTGCTCTTCGCCATCAAGGAGTTGGCTGGTGCCAACCTCATCCCTTTCTTACCCATTCGAAGTCATGCTTTTTTCTTATGTCAGATCTCTGAGGACTTCACTTACTATTTTGCCACTGCAGTCGTGTGTTTACAGAGATGTTTTCTTTATATAGAAATATATACAAAATAAAATACAAGAAGATTTTGCTTGTGGTTGCATTTTTCTGTACCAGGAGGGTTTCTCTGGATATCTAGTCCACCTTGTTGCCAGAAATCGAAGTCAGATTCATCTTGTCAGTATGCATTTTCTCAGATTTTCAAACTGCTCAGAGGCCTTTAATAACCACACTTGCCTAACATATTAAGTCCAGACTTCTCAGATGGGTGTTTAAGGCACGTTGGTCTCTGTCTTTAAGCCCAACTTTCTAGTTCTTAGCTCGCCTTACTCCATATTTTCAGCCAACTTAGAAAATGTACACTTTCCTAAATAAGTCTTTTGTTTATCACCTCTTTTCCATGCTCCTGCTGTTCCCTGCACTATTCTTACAAGTCCCGTTCCCAGCATTTCCCATGGTAATTGCAACCAGTTCCAAAGTGATGCCATTTCATCTCGGACGCCATCTTCTCTGTTGTCCTCTCCATGGACGTGCTCCTTCCCTCCCACAGCGTTCTGCTTCTTATCACAAGTAGTTGTAAAACTGGGTTGAGCTCCTGCTAAACGGGAAGCTCCCTGAGGACAGAGAGGTTCCCTTGTCCAGCTTGGCAGCCCTCTCTCCTCCCTCACAGGGCGCCCAGCCTGCTAGGCTGAATGTAGCGGGTACGTAAGCACTTGCAAACTGAGTGAATACTAATAGTTTTTGTAAGTTG